>QTSX02002239.1:0-274948 GCA_014839935.2 Entomophthora muscae
ATTATGTCATTATGGGCCCTCATTGCCCTTCCTTTGATAAAATTAATAATAGTTGAATTGTAGGGGTTGTTATCCACCAAAATGGGGCCACTGAGAACTTGATTGAACAAGATTCTAGCAGCAACCACAACTCTGTGCATCCATGAATTCACCGTTCTTTTGATGGTGAAGATGCTGTGGAGTCCCAACTGGAGACGTACCTGGACCAGGGGCATCCGCGGGTCATGTTTCATAATGGCCATCATGAGTGTCAGGATTCACCTTTTCTATTTAGCTGCTATTCTGCTCATTTTATTTGACTCCTATTGGCATTTATTTCTTGCAGTATTGATCATTATTATTCCTGCACAATCTCCTCTTTTTTCCCTTCAAATTCCACCTTTTAGATCAAAATTAGGCTTTTTTAAAGCCTAGTTATGATTTAAAGACTGATTAACATCAGTTTTGAACTCCCTTACCTTTTGCACCCGTTTTCAAACTCTGAACCTCTTGATTGGATCTTAAAGAGTTAGTTCCAAAGAGCACTTTTCATTCTTACCTCTTAAATTTTGCTTTCTGAGCCTTGGACCCGTTTTTCCTGAAATTTTTGCCTCCTCTCATCACAAGGACGTTGCCGTAACTGTTCTCTCCTACTGGTCACCCTTTTCAACTATGGTTAGCTTATTTAAGCTAGACTGGCACACCTGATAATTTATCTTTATTTCTCATGCATGTCTTCTAACCATTTTGCTTAAAACTCTTTACACCAATCCTTTGCACCTCACTAAACAATGCAAAATAAAAAGGCTTGGTTTCCAGTCTCAACAATAAGTTGAGATTGTTTGACTTGCACCTCAAAAAGGTACTTGTTAGGTTTTGTGGCTTGTGTTTTCTTTTTAATTTATTTAACTTATTTCTTTTTCTTCTTTGATCTTATGATTCCTTTTGACTTTTTATTTCACCAGTTAGGTAGTTTCTATAATAATACACACAATCTGATTATTGATAGTTTTAACCCTCCAACTAGTGGTGAGCAATTCCCTGACTTAGAAATCGACTTTTTGCCCAAATCCTCAGTCATTAAGACTGGGTTCTATTTTATTTTCTTAGGATTAATCAACCGCCTCAGTCCTTATTTTATATCTTATAAGCTTCTAGGAGCCCTAGTCCAGTTGTTACTACAAAATTTACCTACCTTTTTTATATTTGACCAACATAAATATCAACAGTATTAAAGCTTTAGTCTATAACCACCTTCCCCAAACTATGAGACCTTACATTATCTCAACTTCTCATGGCAATATGCCAGAATTAAACTTTTCTTTCTCAACCATACTTTTGTTTATTTTAGCAGTCACTTTATTTTGCAAACTAGCTTTGTCCTTCCTTTTATACATTATCTCATTTTTATTCTTTAAAAATAAGTCCCCTGTTGATAAGGATAATACAGAGAACATTTCCACCTCCCATAGTCAGACTGTTATACTCAATAACATTTCCAAGTTTAAACAATTATCTAATTCTTCTGATAGCACCTTCAATTTATTAGCTTTCACACAAGCCCACTTCCTTGCATACCCTTTTGAGTTCAACTCAGACTCTCAAAAGGTTATCTACCTCGCTAAGCAGCTAGAGGGCCCTATGTGTAGTTGGTTCTGTGAGTCATCCTTCTGAGATCTGTCTATCCTTGAAAGCTACGACTGCTTTGTATCCAAATTACTTGCACACGCTGCCAAAGAAGGAACCAAGGAAGAGTCTGCCACCACTCCAAACACACGTTTTTCCAGCTGCACACAAGGAACAGGGTCCTTAGCTGACTACAACAAGCGTTTCTGAGAGATACAATCCCAATTAAAGGCCACTCACGCTGAAGCTTGTGACTTTTACATGCTTGGGTTGAACTCTGACCTTAAGGCCTTCCTTATACATCACAACCTTCCTGAAGAGTTGGAACCTCTCATCAAGACAGTCTCCAAATGGGAAAGGAAGTTCTAAACCATTTCTAAGCCATCCCAACCTCAACCAGTCTTGTCCACCAACCAGCCTACCACACGCCAGACGACCAACCTGCACCCCTTCTCTACCGTAAACCCAACCAATACCTCACCAGTCTTGGCCTACAAACCAAAGGAGGGCGGTGGATACCGTTTGACTGCCGCCAAAGCTCTCTGCAGACAATTGAATAAACTGTGCTTGTACTGTGGCCAGGGTGACCACTTGGTGGCTAACTGCCCAGATCCTTGACATATTCCCCGTTCTAACCCAGAAACTGAACTCACTTTGGAGAGAACAACAACAGATCCCACAGGCCCTTCCAATCAGACACAGGTTAATAACCTTCAGACCCCTGGGAAGTCTTCTCTGCCCTTTGTCCAAATTGTGATTCATGGTCCTGACTCCAGCGTTTAAACCTTTGCCTTGTTGGATACAGGTGCCAATGTGAATTACATAGATTCCAGACTAGCCAAGGCTTTGAAGCTCCTGCCTGGTTCAAAGATAGACGCTTGTGGCCCCAACAATCTGCCTGTAACGGCCTTTGAGATAAAGCCTCCCATTCTGTTCCGCCTGGGGAAATCCGCCTTTCACTCACAGTTTGTCAGTTCCAAGTCACTAAACTTCCCTGTTTATCTTGGCATGAACTGGTGTGAAGAAGTTGGCCTCACCGTCAGGTGTCAGGAACGTAAAGTTGATTTCCATACCCATGACATTCCCTGCTCTCTAGACCTCTTAAGAAAACAGCAGCTCCCCATTAGTTTTTGGAACTTTAAGATGCTAAACTCCTGCACCATCCTACCTCCTGCAGAGGCAGCTCTGGCAAACAATGGTATTCCCCTCTGCATAAGTGACTATGAGGAGGTATTCAGCAACAAGCAGTGTTGCAATCTGCCTCCTCACAGACCTTACAATATCCAGATCAACTTAACCAAGGGAGCAAACCCGCCCCTGGGGTAGGATCATTCCGCTATCTGATGCCAATAATAAGATGCTCTTGGAATATATCAACAATGAACTTAGCAAAGGCTTCATCACTTGCTCCACGTCACCCTGCTCTTTGCCCATCTTCTTTGTTGCCAAATCCAATGGCTCCAAACGACCCTGTATCAATTATTGCGCCCTGAATGCTGTCACAATCAAAGATTGTTGTCCCATCCCTTCTGCCAAAGCCCTCACTGACTGCCTCTTGGGTAGTCAGGTCTTTTCCAAAGTTGACCTTTGTGCAGCTTTCAATCAGATCCGTGTTGTCAAAGGACATGAATGGAAGACTGCCTTTTGCACCCCTTTTGGTCTCTACAAGTACAAAGTTATGCCCTTTGGCCTGTGCAACGCACCCTCAACGTTCCAAGCTCTTATGAACAAAGTTCTTCTTCCATTCCTAAACAAATTTGTGGTAGTTTATCTCAACAACATCTTGATATACTCCAAGAACTATTCCAACCACGTTGATCACCTGAGAAAGGTCATGGCCAGGCTTCAAGAATACCATCTGTACTGCAAGCTCTCAAAGTGTTGCTTCTTTCAGACAAGTGTTGAATTCCTTGGATATATTGTCACTAAGGAAGGATTTGCTATTGCTCCGAGCAAACTCAATGCTATCCTCTTGTGGCCCGTACCTAAGAATTGCAAGGAACTCCGTGGGTTCCTTGGCCTTGCCAACTACTGTTGCAAGTTTGTCCCTGGCTTCAGCAGCATTGTCCTTCCGCTCACAAATCTGACCTCCACCAAGGTTGAGTTCAAATGGTCTGCTGAAGCACAGGATTCCTTTGAGCGGATCTGTCACCTGTTTGCCACTCCTCTGGTCCTGCTCATGCCCAATAGCAACAAACCCTTCTTCTTGGAGACCAACGCCAGCAACTATGCTGTTGGTGCTGTCCTTCTTCAGCATGGGGGGATGGTATGCTCCATCCTGTAGCTTACTACAGCCAGAAGCATCTGCCTGCTGAGAAGAACTATCCTGTCCACAACAAGGAACTGCTTGCAATTATCAAGTCTCTCAAGCATTGGCGCCGTTACCTCAAAGGAACCTCAGACCCTGTTAGCATCTTCACGGACCATAAAAACTTACTGTTCTTCACCCAAGCCCGCTGCATATCACAACGTCATGCTCAATGGGTGATTGAGCTCACCAACTTCTTGTTCACCATCACTTACAAGAAAGGATCCCTCAACGTTCTCCCTCACCTACTTTCTTGACACCCCACAACAGCCAACTCTGACCCTGAATATGAACGTCTCAACACCAAGGCAGTTCTCCCTGCATCTGTCTTCATTAACCAGATCTCTGCAACTCTTTTCAACTTCCCAGATACCTATTCTATCCAGAAGGCTCAGTCAGAAGACCCTGATTCCAGCAAGATCATTCAGGACCTGCTATCCAAAGCAATGCCTCCCTCAGAATATTCACTTGAGAACAACCTGCTCCTTTTCTGCAAACTGGTTATGGTACCCAATAAAGACTTGCAGTTGCAGATCACAATTGGATTCCACAACTCCCTCCCTGCTGGACACTTAGGCTACAAGAGAACCTTGGCTCTCATAAAATCACACTACTGGTGGCCACAGATGGCAAAGACCACTAAGGAATATGTTGCCAGCTACCTAATATGTCTCAGAAACAAGAATCACACTACCAAGCAATCTGGTCTACTCTGCCCTCTCCCAATCCCTGAAGGTCCTTGGCAAAGCCTCTCTATGGACTATATCACTCAGCTACCTTTGTCCGCAGGGTACAACGCCATCTTAGTAGTGGTCAATTGTTTCTCTAAGGAAGCCTCCTTCTGCCCATGCCACACAACCGTCACCTCCAAGCAAACTGCCAAGCTATTTGTCAAGTATATATTCCCCCATCACGGAGTCCCTTGTGACATAGTCTCTAACTGAGGCCCCCAGTTCACCTCTGCATTCTGGCGAGATCTCATGGCCTCCCTTGGGGTAAACTCTCTATACAGCACTGCATATCACCCACAAACCAATGGATAAACGGAAAGAACAAATCAGACCTTGGAACAATACCTCTGCTGCTTCATCAACAAGAAGCAGGATAATTGGTCTGACCTTCTTCCCATTGCCCAATACTCCTATAACTCAGCATACCACGGATCAATTGGCATGACTCCATTCCAAGCAAATCTTGGCTATACACCTTCCTTCCTCCCTGACTTGCAGAGTTACTTCTGTTCACAGTCCGCAGCCAAGCTTGCTACTAGAATCAAGGAAACACAGGCCCAAATTGTTGCCCATCTCCAATCTTCTATCTTAGACTACAAGAAGCACTACGACAAGAAAAGAACACCAGGCAATGAGATCCATCCTAAAGACTTGGTACTCCTTTCAACAAAAAACCTTCTGGTTATAGTTGCCTCTCGCAAACTTTGACCCCGCTTCATTGAACCATTCCAAGTAACTGAAAAGATTGGCTCTACGGCCTTCAGATTATCCCTCCCTGAGCACTTCCACATTCATAATGTCTTACTATTGCTCACTCCTTCTGAAGCTAAGACAGCAGCCTCCCAGTCATCAATCCAAGGCTTCTCCTCCCCCTCTCCATCTCCAAGGTTCCAAAGAATACGAGGTACAGGAGATCTTAGCCCATTTCATCCTTCAATCTGGCACAGAATATCTCATCCTATGGAAAGGATATGAACTTGAAGACTCTACTTGGGAACCTGAGGGAAACCTAAACCACTGCAAACAGTTGCTACAGGACTATCAAGAGTTCCAGACTAGCAGCTAGAGGGATACTGTCAGGATTCACCTTTTCTATTTAGCTGCTATTCTGCTCATTTTATTTGACTCCTATTGGCATTTATTTCTTGCAGTATTGATCATTATTATTCCTGCACAATCTCCTCTTTTTCCCCTTCAATTTCCACCTTTTAGATCAAAATTAGGCTTTTTAAAGCCTAGTTATGATTTAAAGGCTGATTAACATCAGTTTTGAACTCCCTTACCTTTTGCACCCGTTTTCAAACTCTGAACCTCTTGATTGGATCTTAAAGAGTTAGTTCCAAAGAGCACTTTCATTCTTACCTCTTAAATTTTGCTTTCTGAGCCTTGGACCCGTTTTTCCTGAAATTTTTGCCTCCTCTCATCACAAGGATGTTGCTGTAACTGTTCTCTCCTACCGGTCACCCTTTTCAACTATGGTTAGCTTATTTAAGCTAGACTGGCACACCTGATAATTTATCTTTATTTCTCATGCATGTCTTCTAACCATTTTGCTTAAAACTCTTTACACCAATCCTTTGCACCTCACTAAACAATGCAAAATAAAAAGGCTTGGTTTCCAGTCTCAACAATAAGTTGAGATTGTTTGACTTGCACCTCAAAAAGGTACTTGTTAGGTTTTGTGGCTTGTGTTTTCTTTTCAATTTATTTAACTTATTTCTTTTCCTTCTTTGATCGTATGATTCCTTTTGACTTTCTATTCCACCAGTTAGGTAGTTTCTATAATAATACACACAATCTGATTATTGATAGTTTTAACCCTCCAACTAGTGGTGAGCAATTCCATGACTTAGAAATTGACTTTTTGCCCAAATCCTCAGTCATTAAGACTGGGTTCTATTTTATTTTCTTAGGATTAATCAACCGCCTCAGTCCTTATTTTACATCTTATAAGCTTCTAGGAGCCCTAGTCCAGTTGTTACTACAAACTTTACCTACCTTTTTATATTTGACCAACATAAATATCAACAGTATTAAAGCTTTAGTCTATAACCACCTTCCCCAAACTATGAGACCTTACAATGAGAGGGTGGGATTTTTCACCTTCAGTTGAGGTACGAGCACCAGTTGGGGTCTTCTTGGCAGGGGGCCACAGTTGGCGCGGGCTTGCAGGGTTGCAGCCACAGTGGACTTTGCAAAACCCATTGCGGCCGCAATTTTCCCGAGGGACATAAGCTTTCCTTGCTTTTCAACCATTTTGAGAACAATGTCCGGAGTGATTAGTTTTCTTCTGCGTCTTGCAGGCTGATTGGCTGGGGGAGGGACGTGTCCATCTTGGGAACTGGTCAATGCCATCTGATTGGCTGTTTCAGGGTTCTGGGCTCTCTGGGTGACCCCATGGCTCAAATGGCTGGTTCTGGATGCCGTCACTGATAAGGGATTTTGGTTAGCAGCTGCCTGTGCATGATGGGCAAACAGGGCCATGCTTGAGGACGCAGGAGAAAGAACACACTCCTGGGCAGTGCTTGCGGAGGGGCCTACAGGTTGGGAGTGGCCATAGACAGAGGCTTCACCGTTAAGAGACCCAGCATAGCCCTGCATGATTTCGTCAAGGCCAGGGAACAGCTCGTTGACTTGGTTGGTGTTGGAAGAAGACATAATAAAAATTTATTAAAATTTTAAACTCAAGAAGAGGAATGTATATTTTAGTCAATTTTATTGTTAAATATGTCAATTTTGTGAATATTACGCTCTAAATTTTGGCCGTCCTAAAATGGAATAGGGTGAATTTTGAGAATGCCTGTGCTTCCTAAAAGAATCAGCACAAATCCACTCTAGATCCTTTAACATCCTTTTTGAGACACCCATAAATTATATTTATTTCAAATTCATCACAATTTTGATTTGAAACTTGGTTCTTGGATTTGACAATCCCGCAATTTCAGATTTGTTAATTTTCACATGATGTCTATGATTTGTTTGAAATACAGGAAATCACAAATTGTACATTAGAATCCCACATTCCTGATTCATGTATCCCGCATTTGTTTGCTGAGTTTTGTCTTTTGTTAGTTGAGTTATCTGCTCAAGAGATTTGAAATTTGCCAATTTAAATAAACCAAAAAAAATCAAAATTAATGGTTGATTTTATTAAATAATTTATTTTTCACTCAGCTGAGTTGCCCACAAAAGTGATTCAAAATTTGGACCAAGGATTTGACAATCCCGCATTTTTACGTTCAGGTTCTGAATTTACAGTAGGGCTATAATTTTTAACAGTGAAAGAAATTGCCTGAGAAACATCAAGGCATAAAAAATATTTAAATAAAAAGCTAGGGTGGCTAAAGAAAAGAGCAGGTTAGTTTCAAAGATCCATCAAGTTACTTTTTATGGGTAATTTAAAATTTAGTTGATGAATAATCTTGCTGCTTACTAGTTGGTAGATCAGTTTGGGGTTAGATAACTCTTTATTTAATTATTTTCTTGGGCCTTTGGGTACTAATTTCTTAGCTCAGATCCCAAGGAAAAATTGACTTTCTTTTTTAACCTTGTCACAAGCTATTTTAAGACTTAGCTTTTCCCAAGACCCATCTTTCTGTATTTTTCAAATAAAGCTGATAATCCTGTCAAAGGTTAGCTTTATATGTCTTAATTTATTTTGGAGGGGTGTAATTTGGTCATACCTTAATTGATTTTATTTTTATATTGGCTGGTGTGATATTGGTATTCTATAATACCTGCTTTCTTTTTTCACTGCACATTGCCCTACATAGGGCTCATGTAGGCAGTCATTTTAGCACTGCTCTAGCTGCTAGCGCTGTGATGGCAATATTTAGCTGGTATATATTTTTAATCTAATTTTTCATCATGGTGTTGTGTTTTGCTTTAGGTGCAGGAAAAGAATGCAGTGAAAGATTCTAACCTTAGGATTGGGTTTGTACTAAGCCAGTGATTATCTTCAGGGATGAGTAAAGATTAATTTAAGGCCCTGAAATTGCAATGTTGATAATAGTCTTTTCTAGGTGAGGCTAGAAAGAGTGCAATAAAGTACAGAGAACATACAGGGAAAGATAGTGAGATGAACCTAAATTTCATTTGAAAAATATAATGGGAATTGATAATGATTGTTGCAACTAGAAAAATTAGTCATACACAAACATCAATAGCCACCAGCATAGATGGGGTAAAGATCATTGCGGCCATTGAAAAAGAGAGGATTGGGCTCACCCCTTTTAAAGAAAGTGCAGGTATTTGAGGGGTGAACAAGAAGCCAAGGCTGTTTAGGTTGACATAGGAATTTGAACCCAGCATAGGCAAAATTGAAACATTCTGGATGCTCTTGTTTACAACACATAACATTAAAATATTTCAAATAAAATAAAGTTGGAAATAAGATGAACACTGTGGTGAAAAATATCAGGGCTATTTATTTAGCTTCAACTGTGGGAGCTGATCAATTGTCCTGCTACATTTGGATAAATCTGGCCCATCAAATCAATCTAAAGCAAGAAGTCTAAAATGATGTGGGTTGGTAAAAAATTATCTGGGCCTGCTGATTAGCAGGTGTTTTTGTCCAGAATATTAGTTTGACTCTGTTGCTTAGAAGGAGCTGGTTGAAATTCATCTGAAAGCTGTTCAGCTCTTTGGGGAATGAATAGTAGAAATCACCCTGGAACAGTGATTTGGTTATAAAGTAGATATTTGCTACAAGATAAATTAGTTTACATTCCACTTGGAGCCCTTGTTACAGCTGAATTAATTATAGTTCAGTACTTGAATTGGAGAAGACAACAGTCTAAGAGGAAATGAGAGAGAATAAGGATAAGATAATAGTTTTATTGGAAAGCAGCAGTAAATATATTGTAAAAGGTAGTCACAAATCCACAAGCAGGTAGCATTGTGACAGAATCCAAGTATGGTGTGAATGGCAAATAACTTATTGAGGGATCAATATCTGGAATTGGCTTTGCTCCTAATTTAGGGATATTGTCCATATTTTGACATTGGTGGCAGAATACCCCATTTCGTTAGATACATCACGGGGCAGCTCTGCTGGCGCCCCGTGTCATAAGATCTATTGGCAGGCAAGGTGTTGATCTCAGTTGCAACACCCTGGGCAGTTTTCATTTGATTGGTATTGGTTTCAACTTCCAGGCAGCTGCTTTAACACTTTTGGGTCTCTTTTTTGAACGCTGGACTTGTCATTTTCAAGTCTATTGTCCCTGATCTGTAAACAGTACATGCTAGGATTCTACTGATTGTTGTATTTATCTTTTTCCATGAAGTTTAGTTAAGTATGGTATTTATGCTTGGTTTGGTGTGTTTAGATCTTTGATCGCGAGTTATAAAAAAACAGTTTTAATATTTACTTAGGCCAGACTTACTTTTCATTATGGGGTTTCCGCACCAAGCGGATCCTGTCAAGTTTAATGTAAACCCGCCTAGTGTGAAATCTCCGTGTAGAGCAGCTCTGGCGTTTCGCTTGGGGCGGTATAGCTTGTTAGTCGATGATATATAACTTGAAGTTGTTGAAAAGATAGCGTTTCAGAGCGATAGGCTTTTTAAATACGTAGGTATGTTATTTAAATGGAATACAAATAGCAAATATATCTACTGATTGGTGGGAGGAGAAGGATGGGTTTGAGGAGGTTTGGGACGGAAGGTGTCAACAGCATTGATTTCGGCAAAAAAGCGCTCTTCGGTTGTGCCATACGGCATGGGAGTCAGCCGAATCAAGGTGTGGAGGGGGATATTGATATATGGGAGACGGTCTTGAGGGAGATCCATAAAGTAGGCGTAGATGCAGCGCAGGATAGCTTGGTGACCAATAATAACAATGTCCTCCTGGCGCTCCAGTTCCATTATAACAGGCTCTAAGCGAAGCACCAAGTCATGGTATGACTCCCCTCCGCGGTATCGATAGTTAAACTTATCGTTGTCACGATTGGCGTAATCTTCAGGGAAGCGTTCGGCGATTTCTTCGTAAGTTAACCCATCGCAGACTCCTGCATCGAGTTCGTCAAGAGATTTCCATTGGAGTTTGGGGTAAGGGAGCTTTGCGCCGGTTGCGATAGTGCGACGTAAGGTGGATGTCCAAACTCGAAGTTTCTGGGTCTTCAAATGAGTCGATATGAGCTTAGGGAGTGCTTCTGCGTATAGCTGCCCCTGTGGAGATAGTTCTGAATCACCACCGATTTTCCCTTGGGTGTTATACACGCTTTCGCCGTGCTAAAGGTAAGAGTCGAATCAAAAGGTTGTCTTACCCGACTGATGAAAATGTTGCGTGGAATGATGTGCAAATTCATAAGATAATATACCACTCTGCTTTCGAGATAACCACGAATCTTGTTGACGATGTATTTTGAACCGACATTGATTAACTTTATATAAGTTAGTTCATTATCAGTGATTGTCTCATAGGCCTTGGCATAGTGCTCGATGCGATTTCTGAAATCCTGAACAGCCGTCTGCTTTTCTTCAACTGAAGAGTAATCAGGAGAAGAGGTCTTCACGGCCATTATGTTTTGCAAAATCAGCTTTTCATTATCACAAATAGATTCTATAAACATGACTTGAACATCCTTCTTGTTACAATGCTCTAAAATAAACTGCCGACGCTCACTGGTGGAATTGGTTGCATCGTAAAGTGCCACCTCACCAGATCCTTCATCAAACCACTGAAACATATCTTCAAGAGCTTCCCATGCAGACTGCTCCCTCTGCTTTTTACCCTCTTCGTTATTTGGATCAAAGAAGCTGTGAGGTTGACTTGCCCCCCAGTCTCGACGACGATAGGTTCCCACATTGAATATTTTTATGTTAATTCCAAGCCAACGGAGGTATCGCGAAACTTGTAAATAAATAAAGGTTAACTTCAAGGACGGTTTTTGTGTGTTAGAGTGAAGCGGATATAGCTATTGTGTTGTGATTAAACACATTAATCAAAAATTCAGACAAAGAAACTCAAAGACTGGGTTAAAAATAATGGCTTTAACAAGTAGGTTTATGCTTGAAAAAGTTTGTTTCACTTAAAGAATAAAGAAATGTTCTAAAGGTACATGATGAATATGCAACATAAAATGTAGCTCTAAAGCCAAATGTTGAATTACCTTTTTGGGCAATAAAAGTCTTCCCGCGCGCAGGCAAGCCGACCATCTAAAAAGAATAGATAAGAAAAATGACCAATGCTGAGGCTTCCTCATTGAAACTTACCACGCATGCCAGCTTAAGGTTTCCTGGGTTAGGGGTATTTTAGTACTTGAAGTTGGCAACAAATACCTCCAACTGTTACGGTCTTCATGCTGGATTAAGATAACTATTTCGGGGATAGCAGGTTGGATTCAAATGGGCTTTGCAATACGCAGTTTGGTGATGAGTTATAGGAATTGGCAATCCAAGGCTTTCCAACACCAAACTAAGATGACAGGGCTAGCGATGGATAACTTTGAAAATGGCTACCACCAATATCCACCTCAGACCATCTTGCGGGTTTTGGAACCTTGCTGAATTTAATCCCAGACCCTCGTTGCAGCGTCAAATCAACCTTGCCCTTACTTTGTATTAACCCCTGGATCAAATCGGCCAACTACGTCATGATTTAATTCCCGAGAAAAGGTAAGTCCCGCTTTAAAAACCAAACTGATGAGGGTATAAAACAAGCACGTACTGGTTAACAGAATGTCAAAGCAAACAAATGATTCACATTGTTCATGTTTTGTTTCCTTTTAATCAGTCTGCCTGAATCCAGCCCTGTTTCTCTTGCTTGGGATGCACTTTAATTAAGTGTGATAATCTCTATTTAAAATTTCTCCTTTATTTTCCCAATGGTTAACAGAGTTATTTACTGATGTGGATAAGTCAATATTTAGCTGCAGATAATAACTTTTATCAGAGATGGGCTGGTAAAGGAAAAGGTGGATCAGGCTGCCAAACGGGCAAATACGAGCTAGGCACAGCTTTAAATATTTACAGCAGCCTACTAGTTTAAGTTTCTGGTATCCCTGCTTTAAAATCTTGATTTTTAGTTTGAATTACAGTTGCTTTTTATTATTAGTATGGTCAACTGTTCCATAAGTATGATAGAAGGGAGATAGATTAACATAATCTGGCTCTCATCCTGGAAGGATGTACCATTAAGATGCTGCCCAGTGCAGTACTGGGATGGCCACTTGTAATGGGCTTCACAGCAAAGATGCTGTGAATAAAAAAAAGAAAAAAGTAGATGTTCAACCCCATGCTTTTCAAGCCAGCTAATAATCAATATGTACAGTTGTAAGGGGGGAAGAACAGAGAGAAGATATGTCACAGCTCATACCAGAGTCTGGCTGGACTTCCACAGGGGAGGTGGGCCAGGCCTGAAAGGCCATGTACACAATTGGTGCAATCCTGATGATATAATTCACAGCAGTAGCCAGGGGACGCCAACTTCCAGTATGGGAAACAACCTGATTGGCCAGCCTCACTACTGTAATGTAGACAAACCCCAACTTACTGAAGTCTTGGGCAGGTGACATGTTAAGCAAGGGAGGAGTGGAAGGTGTCTCCTTCATGATAGTCAGAATTGGGCCTCTAGAGTGGCCAGGATAAAGATCCAGGTGGTGAGGGTGGAAGAACTCCAAGTCAATGTCAGGAATATTCCTGAAAAAACCAACCAAAAAAACAATATTTTGGTCACCATTGGATCCAAAAATCAAAAAGAATATTTGCAGCAGTTCCCCCTGATTGGGAAAACTGCTGCAAAACAAAAGCCTAAAGAAAAAGAAATAAAAATGTAATTCTTTGACTTCAGGCTTTTACAGGCCGTCCACAGACCACACAGCCAACTGCCAGGCGGCATGCCCCTACGGTGGGGCCATCTACCTTTGCCAAATGGGGAAATTGCCAAAACAGGAAACCAAAAAAGGCAATTTTCCCAAAACCCAATTTGGGGGGAAACTGCTGCCCAAATTTGGAGTTTATCAAATTTGGATGGGGCTTACAAGCAGCCCTGCCAAACAATTAATGCAGTACAGCAGATGTCATGGCCTGGGTGACTCCCAGGGGAACCTTTGGTTGAGGGGAAGGGTTGAGCCTGGAAGGCCCAGTAGATGATAGGGGCCATCTGCATCACATAATTGGCAGCAGTAGCCCAAGGACGCCACACTCCCATGTGGGGTATCACTTGCTCAGTGAGCCCCAGCATGGTCAAATAGGCAAATCCAAGCTTACTGTAGTCATACAATGAAGCAGAAGGAATGAGAGGAAGTTCTCCTGTGGCAGCGCTCATGGTCAGGCTTGGCTGGGCAAGTTGTTGGAGCAGAGGAACACCAGGAAAGGAGGGGCGCGGTGCAGGAGCAGGAATTAATTCTTGGTCCAGCACTCTAGGAGATGGGGTAAGGGCTGGCAGTGGTTGGTTGGAAGCAGCTAGAAGTTGCTCTGTTTCCCAGCGCTGGCCTTGGTACTGGAGGTACTCTCTGTTTGAAAGCACCAGCAGTATAAAATTTGTAATAATGTAATAAACCCCTGCAAAGTATAAATGCTCAGTGTGCATTAACCAACAAAGTTTATTAGATGAAGATGTCAACAAAGAAAGGGGATGCCAGTGTTCCCAGCTATATCCTGCTGGGAAACTGCAATTGGACTTACTGGCAACTTCTTATTGGTTGCCAATGGGTTGTTCTCAAGCTGGGCCCCATTGGTGACTCCTGATTTGTCAGTTAGATGGATCCTTTCATTATTTTTGCCCTGGGGAAGCTGGTAGGGGAATTTTGGGCCATTTGGCAACCCAAGTCCCCAATTCTGGGTTTCAGAGGGTGTAGGCCAATTAAAATCTTTTTTGAATGGCTTTTGGACGGTTTCCAATTGCCCCCAGGCTTGGCCTTGACCAGGGTTTGATTTCCCACTTGGACTTAAAGTTTTCTTTGGGTAAATCTGCGTAATTGACAACGCAATTGATTGGTCGCGCAATTGCTCAATTGTGGGTGTTGAACCTATGTAACATAGGGTTTTGTCTGGCCCATTCTGGGCCCTGACATCATCCCCCACCATAGTTGAGCTCTTACAGCTTAACTCTGGATGCCCGGTCTTGTATGTAGTCAGGAGGACACTAGCATTGGCAAGATTATCTCCAGGTTCCCAGGTATTCTCTTCAGGTGGGTAACCTTTTCCATTTGATCAAGTAGTGTAGTTGTCAATATATCATCTTGTGGTCTAGAATCTGTTCAACCTCATGCTCTAGAAAGCTTCCTACTTTGAGCGGGGGAGAGGTGGTGCAAACAACTTGATGAGGGTGTGAGGTACCTTTCTTCTTGGACAATAGTGATCGGTGAAAGACGTCATGGATCTTCCAGTTAGACGGGAGCTCTAATCTGTAAGCTACTTCTCCTATGCGTTGCAAAACTTTGCATGGTCCAGGTTTCCTAGGGCTGAGGCTTGCACATGGTGCTGTAGTCTTGATATTCCTGGTGCTGAGGTAAATCATGTCCCCAACTTCTTTCAATGGTCCAGGGCTTCTTCTCTTGTCGGCAAAGTCTTTGTAGGTCTGTACGGCTTGCTTTAGGTTTTGGGCACACTCTTCTTGGGTGGTATGGATGATAGCCACCCAATCTTGTCCCTTGGGGTTGCTGGACTCTTCTGTGGGAAGGTGGTCCCAAGTAGGGTCAAATCCGTAGTTGGCCTTGAATGGAGACATTCCTGTAGAACTGTGGTCTTGATTATAGTATGCAAATTGCACCATGGGTAAGTGTTCAGTCCATTTGTTTTGTTCTGCATTAACGTAGCATCAGAGGTACTGTTCCAATACTTGGTTAACTCTTTCAGTTTGTCTGTCACTTTGGGGGTGGTACGCTGTGGATAGTGATCTCTTGATTCCCAGGTCTTGTAAGATTTGGGCCCAGAACTTGGATGTAAACTGGGGGCCACAGTCAGAGATAACTTCCTTGGGTAAGCCATGATTCATGAAAATGTGGTCCCTAAAGAGGGTGGTGGTCTCCTTGGCTGTCACGTGAGTGGTGGTAGGAATAAAGTAACCCATCTTTGTGAATCTGTCAACAATCACAAGTATGGTGTTGTAGCCTTTTGACTCTGGGAGCTCTACTATATAGTCCATAGATACTGACTTCCAAGGGCCTACTGCAATTTGGAGGGGTTGGAGCAAGCCTTCAGGTTTTCCTTGCTTGGGTTTAGAGCAGCCACATGTTTCACAACCATTAATGTATGTCTCTATCTCCAGCTTCATTCTTGGCCACATGTACACTCTTTGGATACCCTTTAAGGTCTTGGTGCGGCCTGGGTGTCCAGCCATGGGGGAGTCGTGGTACTCCTTCAGAATCTCCAATCTCAGTGAACCTTCAGGTATGTAGGTTTGTCCATTTAGTTTTAGGAATCTTCCGTGTAGTGAATAACCTGCTCTGTAATATTTGCTGTCAATGTTCTCAGCTAAGTCTTTCATGATGGTAATACAGTGCTTGTCCAGGGTCTGAACATGTTGGATTTCTTCTTTCCTACTAGCCAGGCCTAGGAATAAGAGCATGGGTTCCAGCATATGTGGAGATAATAGTGATTGGGTGTTGAACTCCTCTATCTCTTTGGAACTGGAGAAGAAATTGGCTCTTTGACTCAAGGCGTCAGGTACAATTTTTATCTTCCCAGGTTTGTAATTGATCTTCAGGTTGTAGTCAGCTAGGAATAGTGCCCATCTGGCCTGACGTTGGTTAAGTTGTTGTGGTTTGAATAAGTAAGTCAGATTCTTGTGGTCTGTCATGATTTTCACTGGATGGGCAGCGTCACAAAGGTATCTTCTCCAATGTTTCAGGGATTGGATAATTGCCAGCATCTCTTTGTCGTATATTGGGTAGTTCAGTTCTGGTGCAGTAAACTTCCTGGAGTAGTAAGCTACAGGGTGAAGCTTACTATCATGCCCCTCCTGAAGTAACACCCCCCCAAGGCAAAGTCTGAGTGTGACGGATCCAGGCTTAACCAGTTCATCCTGCCATTATCCTGCCCTTGACTCTTATTGCTGTTACCTTCCTGGGACAAAGCTTTGAGGAGCTTTGCATCCAGGGAGGCAATTTTATTGGATAACACTTTATTGTCATCCTGCCAATGAGCCATGATTTCAACGCTTTTTTCCTCTCGTGCTCTCAACGCCTCAATTTCACGATTCACCATCCCTTTTACTTGTTGCAAGATTTCATCCCATCCTACCAACAAGTTCCAAGCATCCCAAGCATAAATTTGGTTCCCTTGGGCGGGAGTCCCTTCCTTTGTGAAGTAATCGGAATACAGCTCTTCAAACGCAGCCTTTACTTCTACTAAAGATTTGGCAGGAACAATCTTAATGACCTCCAGGCTGGTCCAAGCTTCTTCCAATGTACTTGTAGGAACCTCCTTTCTTGCAGAAGCGGTTTCCACACAAAGGACCCCAAACTTGGCTCTCTCAAATTTTAATAAAGAAGGCATGACAGTTGAAAAATATGTGAGGGGAAAGCGTCAAAACCGACAATATATTTTATTAATGTTTAACTGTTTTTGCTTATATACCATTCAGGGCATACACAGCTGAAAACCCTTCCAGTTCCTGAATCAACCAATGATTTGCGTCACGTGGTCTATGAAATTTGAGTCATCCAACATAGATCTTTACCTGAAAGATCACCAACAATTCTCAACCTATGAGAATTGACCTACAATGGGCAGAAGTCACCTGACTCCATTCAACCCCATGTACCAATTTGGCATGGAGCTTCCCCAGCTCCCAGCGCCAAAACCCTGTGGATTGCACATCCTAAACTCAGCTATCAGTGTTCCAACTGGGAACCAGCTGATCAAACCTGAATTCCTAGGCATCCTTGCCTTTATTTAGTTATTTTTGCATTTAATGGTTTTTTGCTTTTAAAACCCATTAAACTGCTTCAAAACTCAAACCAGGCGCCACTGTGGCGCCCAGCAATTTCCCCAGGTGGCGCCCCAGCACCTGAGAAAATTTGATAGTGGTGCCTCTTGAATTCATTAGGCGGCGCGGCGGCGCTTCTAATCCAATAAATTTGCCAGCACAGCGCTTTTAACCCTAATTCCGGGGGGGGGTTCCCATGGTTAACCTTAACCAAACTTCTTGAAAAAGTCAAGACCATTTTAATATAATTAAATTCTCATTAATTATATCCTGTATTTATTAATTAATCTTCCTGATTAATCAATCTATTTCTTTGAGACGCCTAGTCTCCAAGATTGATTTGGCCAATCTTGCCTCAATTCTTTTAGTTAGCCTAACCTAACTAAACATCCATATTCTGTTCTTTTAT
This sequence comes from Entomophthora muscae, assembly GCA_014839935.2. Lineage (NCBI taxonomy): Eukaryota > Fungi > Entomophthoromycota > Entomophthoromycetes > Entomophthorales > Entomophthoraceae > Entomophthora > Entomophthora muscae. The sequence continues at coordinate 17,925 of QTSX02002239.1, forward strand.
TAAACATAGATATCCAGTTTCTAGGAACATTTCCCTCAAGAATTCCAAACAAACCTATCTATATGTAATAAACAGCAAAAACAGAACATCTTTATATTTCAGAGAATTTATTCGGCTAAATACTCAGCAGTGACTGTAGTACAGTCACACTGAGGCATCAGTCTCTACCACAAAGGGTTTAGTGTAGTTGGGCATAGCAAGGACTGGTGCAGAAACAAAGGCGTCCTTGAGTGTATCAAAGGCTGTGTGTGCTGTATTTTCCCATACAAAGGCGTGCTTTTTGGAGGTCAGGCGGGTCAAAAGAAGGCAGATGGAAGAAAAATTTTGGACAAATTCTCTGCAAAATTTTGCCAGACCCAAGAAGCTCCGTACTTCCTTACAGTTAGTGGACTCTGGCTATGATGTGACGGCCTCAATTTTGTCTGGTGACATGGCAAAACCTCCTTTCAGGACATGGTAGCCAAGGAATTCTACTTTGTCTTGAAAGAATTCACACTTGGGTAGCTTTACAAATAATCCATGATCCTGGAGTCTCTGAATTACCATTTGTAGGTGTTTTTTGTGTTCCTTGGGAGTTTGGCTATAGATGAGGATGTTGTCTAGGTAGGCTACACAGCACTGGTCCTTGAGGTCACCAAGCACTACGTCTACCATGGTTTGGAAGGTGCTGGGAGCATTGCAGAGGCCAAATGGCATAACCAAGTATTCAAATAGCCCTTGTCTTGTTTTGAAAGCCGTTTTCCATTTGTCTCCAGGCTTGATACGTATCTGATTGAAGGCGTCCCTTAAGTCAACTTTGGAAAAGATGTTTGCTCCAGAGAGCTGATCTGAAAGGTCTTCAGCGTTTGGAACAGGATATTGGTTCTTTACAGTAATCTTGTTGAGGTTTTGGTAGTTTACACAAGGCCTCAATTCTCTGCCCTTTTTCTTGACAAACAGCAGGGGAGACAAACAAGGGGATTTGGATACGCGGATGTAGCCTTTCTTCAACATGGTGTCTAGGTATTCCCTGAGAGCCCCCTGCTCTTTCATGTTGCATCCATATACAGGGCCATGTTTGGGCTGGGTTCCAGGGATCAAGTTGATAGCGTGGTCAAACCTGGTGTGCTTGGGGAGAGCTGTGGCCATGGTCTCAGAGAACACTGATTTCCATCTCTCTAAGCAGGCAGGTATTTCTCCTTTGCAAGGCGCCACCACCATGCTGTTCAATAGGGGAGATGTTTGGGTGGTCACATAGGGTAGCTTCCAGGTTGTACCTGCATGTACAAATTGCACCTGTTGGCTGGCATAGTCAATATTAAACTCATGCTCTACCCACCAATCAAACCCCAACACCACAGGTTGGGGCAACTTGTCCATTACCAAGAATTTGACCTTGATCTGGGCAAGACCCAGCTTCATAATAACACTTCCTTTACTCTCAAAGGAGGTGTCAGTAGACTTATTTCCTAGGGTGACCAGGGTGGGTTTATCTTCCAATTCTAGTCCCAATTTTTCAGCTAAGCCTTGTTCAATATAATTGTGGGTGGCTCCACTGTCCATGAGAGCTGGTATCTTCAACTCCTGGTCTGAATACAACAAGGTGGCTTGGATAATAGGGTAAGACTGAGAAGAGCTGTTTATTGCAGAAATAGTGGGGTTCTGGGCAGTGGAGCTTCTTGTAGGGCAGTCTTTGGACAGGTGGCCATTCTGATGGCAGTAGAAACATAAGCCTGCTTGTACATGGCGCTGGTATTCTTCTGGGGCCATGTTCAGGCAAGGGCGTGCAGCAGTTTGGTTTCCTTGTGGCTGGTAGTTTCTAGGGGGCCCCATACTGTTGGGGCTGGCTGAAATCCATCCCACAGACAATGGCTAGCAGTTTGTCCTTGGGGAGGTTACAGCAGTGATGGTGCATCAGGTTGGTGTGGTGATTATTCAGGCCATTTATGAAGTGCAGGCCAGAGATATTGTCAGGTACTTCAGCAGCTGCAGACAGTCTCAAGAATCTATGAATGTAAGCTTCCAGGTCATCTCTACCTTGGCTCAGGCAAAGAAGGCCCATATATGCTTGTGCTTTTGCTCCTGCGGGGGTGGTGGCGCTATTCATACATTCCAGGAAGGCCTCATACGGCAAGATCAAGTCAGGGTCCTCCTCCAGCAAGTTGAGGAAAACCTCTCTGGCGTCATCTTTCAACTGTGCTGCCACCATCATCACCTTTTGGGCGTCGTCACAATAGTTCTCAGGGTGGGCCCTGAACAGGGCATTAATCATGGCCATGCCTTTCTTGAAGCTGGCTAGGTCCATCTTGGGTAGGTCAGGGAAACTGGTGAGTGCGTATGTAAATTAACTGCCCCCTTTGGCTTTGGATAGGACTGTATTTCCTTATTGCACAAAAAAGACTGCACAAAGTCCAGGAAAACCACTAAATTCACTCAATGATTTAGCTCACACAGTGGATGAAAGATTTGTGTTGGTATACCCTGCAGGACCCCTGGCTCTAGTTGCTCCGGCTTGGGAAGAAACACTAGTTAATTTGGACTATTTATTTGCTTGGTATTGTCCGCTTTTAAAGACAATTAGGAACACCCAATCAAATGAGGCCACATCAACAACTACCAAGTCAACTAGATCTGAAATGCTTGCATTGCCTTCTAGCCAATCAGGGGGAGTTGCAGAAATTACATTGAAACCCTCCAGTCCCCCTGGCCCTGGCCAGCAAAAATTCTCCCATGTCCAATCAGATGCTACATTGGAGGCCATGTGACCAATATCTGTCAAACCCATCCCTTTTAACAAGGCCAGGGGACTTTGAGTCCCCTGCTTGTCAATTTTCAATTTATTAAAGTTTGGAGTTTTGACACACTTAATTTTAAGTTTTATTGTTGGTTGGGCTTCTGTTTAAGTTCCCCATCATCTAGAATTTTAAAGTGTTAGTCTTCGCTTTGCCTCTTACCTTTAAACCCCTTGTTTCAAACTCAGTCCCTCTTCTGGGACCCTTCAAACTGACCCCAGTGTATAGCCGTTTTGGTTTTTGCTTTTGCTTTAAAGATTTAAGCTTGAACCTAAGTTTTCTAGTAGAAATCAATATAAAAATCTGTTTTTTTTATTTTCACTTTAAATACTTTGATTTCAAACCCGCTTTTGCCCCTGATTGTTTTAAAGACACCTGAGCGCACTGCCAAGCTCTCCAATCCAACTTTGCTGCTTCTCTTGTCTTCTTGCTTGCGGCTGCCTTGGTTGGTCCCCAATTGAATACTTGCAATCATAAAAATTTCACCATTCCTTCCCAAATTTTGTGAAGATTGTGAATATGATACTCCCAGTCATGAAATTTGTTGCATTTTCTTTGGCTCCATTCTTGCTCCTTCTGTGGTCTACCTCACTGAACATGTGGTCCAAAATATCCTCTTCCGTGCAGCTTGCAAGTGAGGCCCCCTCTAACCTCCTGAGTTTACCTGGTAGTCTCCTTCATTCCGGGGAGGCTGTGGTGAAAAGCCTGACCTGTGATGATCTGGACCTGGATGATGATGACTATGCTTCTCCTGCTCCTGTGGGCGAGAAGGCACCAACGTCTGCCCCACCTGTCTTATAAAAGAGTACCCCAGTACCTTTGCGTGCTTCTGTGATGCCCCCTTCCACCCCTCCTGTACTCCCTGGCTGCTCACTGGTTTGGCGCTGATGGCACTGAATGCCTATTTCCCTCAGTTGTCCCCCACGTCCTCCCTGTGGTCACCCCTTTGAGCGGCCATTCCAGTTCTCCACTGGACAGCATCCTGGTGGTTTGTTTTGCCAGGATGGGAGCCAAACTTAGTTAGTTTAGCCCCCCTCTCTCACAGTGTAGGCATTCTAGTTTGAGGTAGACATGTTGACGTTCTGTACTTGTGCAGTATTTGGGTGGGATTCAGGTCTAGGTTTATTGTGAGCAATTGTGTGGCGGGTGCAAAACTGGTAGGTGTAGTAAGCTGTGATCATAAAAACAAACATACAAAGTGCCTCTATTATCAATTGAATATAGGGGCTCAAGCTTACAAGTTTGGATAAGGTTGACATACTGTCATGGCCTGGGTGACTCCCAGGGGAACCTTTGGTTGAGGGGAAGGGTCAAGCCTGGAAGGCCCAGTAGATGACGGGGGCCATCTGCATCACATAATTGGCAGCAGTAGCCCAAGGACGCCACACTCCCATGTGGGGTATCACTTGCTCAGTGAGCCCCAGCATGGTCAAATAGGCAAATCCAAGCTTACTGTAGTCATACAATGAAGCAGAAGGAATGAGAGGAAGTTCTCCTGTGGCGGCGCTCATGGTCAGGCTTGGCTGGGCAAGTTGTTGGAGCAGAGAAACACCAGGAAAGGAGGGGCGCGGTGCAGGAGCAGGAATTAATTCTTGGTCCAGCACTCTAGGAGATGGGGTAAGGGCTGGTGGTGGTTGGTTGAAAGCAGCTAGAAGTTGCTCCGTTTCCCAGCACAGGCCTTGGTACTGGAGGTACTTTCTGTCTGAAAGCACCAGCAGTATAAAATTTGTAATAATATAATAAACCCCTGCAAAGTATAAATGCTCAGTGTGCATTAACCAACAAAGTTTATTAGGTGAAAATGTCAACAAAGAAAGGGGATGCCAGTGTTCCCAGCTATATCCTGCTGGAAAACTGCAATTGGACTTACTGGCAACTTCTTATTGGTTGCCAATAGGTTGTTCTCAAGCTGGGCCCCATTGGTGACTCCTGATTTGTCATTTAGATGGATTATTTCATTATTTTTGCCCTGGGGAAGCTGGTAGGGGAATTTTGGGCCATTTGGCAACCCAAGTCCCCAATTCTGGGTTTCAGAGGGTGTAGGTCAATTAAAATCTTTTTTGAATGGCTTTTGGACGGTTTCCAATTGCCCTCAGGCTTGGCCTTGACCAGGGTTTGATTCCCCACTTGGACTTAAAGTTTCCTTTGGGTAAATCTGCGTAATCAACGATGTGATTGATTGGTCGCGCAATTGCTCAATTGCAGGCGTTGAACCTATGTAACATATGGTTTTGTCTGGCCTATTCTTGGCCTTGACAGAAGAGATTAAATTTGGATGCATGAAAGCATCCAAATGTTAACCAGATCAATGCAAAACATGGATTGATAATTCATCAGCTGCAAGTCCATCCCATTCCCATTCCCAAAAGGGAATTCCAGACAACTCCAAGTGTTTGGGGTTTACTGTTAAATGTTGCCTACTATTCATGCCTCATCAAGGCAGATAGTATATAATAAAGCCAATTCACTTGATGATAGTTTGTTCTATCATTGAGTGAAATTATCCCTCAATAGTATCACATAAATCAAAACAGACTTAAACCGCAAGAAGTCAAGACACTAAGCTTTATCTACCCTTCCCCAGGACTAAAGGAGATGAACCACCTTAACTTCTTGGCTGTCCTCACAGCCTGCCTTGGGATTGGGGGTCACCAACACTATCAATCACACAGGCCATTTCAAGATCCTACCAATGAGTACTGTTATAAGGAGCCAGTGCAGCCTAACTCCTCCAATCAGTACTCTTGGCCCACACTGGTTTTCCCCAATCAACTCAGTCCATAGCCATCTATACCATGGTGTACTATGTACTTACATATTTTGCTGGTAATTTTGGCCAATTTAACGTCCACACTAAAGTGTTCTGATGGATAATGACAGTTTATCCTATTGTAACAGCCCTCACAGAGTTCCAAGCTGCAAACTTGGGACCATACCTTGCTAGAATACTCCCCCAATTGTTGGTTAGGGCTCCACGTTCAGGATATTTCATCTCTACAAGCCGCTGTCACTCATCACTGGGATCAGTTTGCGGCCCACCAGCAGTGGATCCACTCCCTGTTTTCCTTGGTATCAGATAATAAGCGCAACTCTGTCACCTCCCAAACCCGCTTGTTCAATTCCATTGAACAAATGCGCCAGTTCATCCCTGGGTACATCAGAGAGCATCTACATGAGTTTCACCAGTTGGAACAGCCCTGGCACACCCAAGTAGATTCCACTCTGAACACCTATCTCACCAATTTTGAACAGCTTGTGCAGCAGCTCAACAAGTTCAGTTCTTAATCCTTCAACCAGTTACAGCAAGTAGCAGCCCTTGCTGCAAAAGGCCTCCGCAAACTTGGCAAAGAATTTGATCAAGAAAGGGCTGCTACCGCTGCTACCATTGCCAAACTCCAGACTCAAGTAAATGGATTGTCTACACCCAAACCAGATGCCTTGCCTTCTCCTCCATCTGGTGATTTGGCAGATAGAGAGCAGAGACTATGGAATGCCATTCAAGAGTTAAGAGCATCCACTTGCAGTCAGGATTGTCCTATCAAAGTCCCTCAGCCAGATCCTCAGGTGCTTGCTCTGACAGCTCAAGTTGCTGACTTGCAACAAGAGGTTGCTACCTTGCGTGAGATGATGGTGTCTGCTGTTAGTCCAACTGGGGTTACTGACAAAGATGGCTGTTGCTCTGGCTTTTCAGGAGCTCCCCACATTCACTTTGCTAGAGAGTTGATAGCTCTGGCTGATGAGGTGGACCATTTGAAACAAGACCACTCTGATCTTGGTAAAGACGTACAGGAAATGAGTGAGTTAATCAATTCAGTGAATGACAGGTTTGCTCCTTGCCTTTTTGTGGGTCCGTCTCTTACCTCTTAACTGGCTGAACTGTCCTCCGTGGTAACTGCACAGGGCCAACGCCTAGATGTCACTGAGCGGAAGATCACCCTAGCTAATAATACTGGCACCCGTACTGCTGAAACCTTGAATACCCTTGAGGAAAGTGTTTGCAAGCTGTGGGCCAGACAGCCCCCTCCAAATATAAAGCAGGATTCTCCCCGCGCATAAATGTACTCAACAGCAACAATGGTGGCCCAACTCCAGAAGCACACTTCAAGCCTACCTTTAAGCAAGTCTTTGACCCCAAAACCTTAACCATTTCAGCTTTCCTAACTATCTATTAAACTGCCATGAGAAGAGCCTCGGATGAGGTTAAGAAGGAACACATCCTAATCTGTCTGCACCTGGCCTGTCACGAGGTAGTAGTGCCAGAGCTGCCCACCATTGAGACCTGGGAAGATATGAAGCAGCTTCTGATTGACAAATTTGATGGTGACCTTAGTTTGAAAGTGAAGAAAGACACCTTCATGCAAATTGCTTTAAACCAAAAGAGACCCTATCTGAATTTGCAGATAGATTCTACATGGAAAGACAGCAATTGATTACTAGCCGCCAGCTGACTGCACATGAAGTGTACATGGCTTGCGCTCAAGCCCTCAAGGTTAACCAGCTTCTGTCTCTTCACTTTAAGGCTCATAAAGCCATGCTTTTTTCTATGAAGAGCATAAAGACATTGTTGCAGGATATGCACCTTACCCATTCTGGGGAAGTAGTGCAGGAGAATTGTGCCGCCTCTACCTCTGGTTTGTCTTCACGTAGCCCGCATATCTTCACCATGAACTGATAGAACCCTCCTCAACGCCAGGGCTGCCATAAATGTGGGCAGATAGGTCACCATTCCAGATTCTGCACCAATCCTTGGGCTGAAAGAGCTGATCCCAAAGAGCAGGTGGTAAAAGAACAGTTATCTTAGAGGCAGAGACGCTCTCAGTTGACAATTCTTCACAGTCTCCTTCAATTCCCCCCTCCATTGCTGACTCTGATCCTGCTGACACTGAGGCTCCTCCCATTCTGCTGCTATTCCTCAACATCTCTGATGACTCTGACATGGACAATTCTGATATGAAAGATCCCAATGCCTATGGGTATTCAGTTCTTGCCATCCTCAAAACTATTACAGTCCCCTATAAGCTATGTTCTGGGAAAACTACAACAACTGTCAAGCCTCTGCCTGAAGCCAAGGAGGTTGTCTCTTGCCCTTACCTCACTCAAGCCAAGAGATCTCCTGTGCTTTTCAAATCTTCCAAAGAAGCTGCTGAGGTTGCTGACGCTGTGTTCAAGAATGTCTCTGTCTTTCTCCTGCTCCAGACAGTCTATAAGGAGTTCCCAGGCTTGAGATGCATGATTGAGAAATGGGTAAAAGAGCTAGCAGAAGCCCAGGACATTCTGACCATCCTCCCCTTTGGTTGCACTACCACTTGTGTGGAAATATCCATCCAAAAGCTGAAATTAAGGCCATCTTAGACACGGGGTCTCCTGTTAATGTTGTCTCCTCAAAGCTTGTCAAGAAGCTCAAACTTACCCCTTACCTTAACTATCACTAGTTGTATGGCATAGCTGAGCTATCCATGACTCATGCTATAGGAACTTACTCTGCTCTTCCCATGCGGGTTGACAAACTACTCTTGTCTGCGCCTGCTGTTGTCTTGGAGAATGGGAGCTACAACCTCCTAGTTGGTACTCAATTCCTTAGGGAATATAATGGGATCATAAACTTAAAGGACAGCTTCCTCTCTATCTTGGGGTAAAAAGTACCTCTGATCTTTGAAGAGCCATTTAAAGTTCCCTGGAAGCGCCTTAAGACATGTGCCTTGGAATATCTCACTGGTGTTTTCACTTTAAAATACTGAACCCATTCCTCCAACATGAAGTGTCCTCCTATGGCTTGCCCCACGTCAGAAGGGATTTCTCTCTTGGCCACTTCTGCTGTGACTATTCCCCCTGGGTCTCAGGCTATCTTAGACTCCCAAATATTGTATGAGCTGCCCGGGGTACATTCCTAGAGTTGTACTCTCCTCCCTCACTAGGACGCAACAAACCCTATCTCTTTCCAGGAATCTTGGATGTCTCTCATAAAGACCCTGTTCAACTGCTGGTTGCCAACTTGACTTCTCTTCCCATACATGTGTCTAGAGGGTAGGTTGTTGGCTATGGCAGGTTGTTGAATGCTCCTGACATCCTATCACTACATCCCTTTGGTATGTTCCAGGTGTCAGGATTGACAATTTTTCCCCTCTGGAACTTCAGGCCCAGGAGCGGGAATCAAACCTGGAACCTGGATTCCCCCAGGCTGCTGGGCCAGAGGACCGCGAGACCAACCGCCCGCATTTTTCTGGGATTGAGCCCCTGCGAGCTGATGTTGAAGAAGACAACCTGCCCAGAAAAGTAGATCAAGCCAAGGAAATTATTGCACTAAGTGGAATGCCAATCACAACACCTAATGGAGGCGGCCAGGCAACAACTATTAGCTTCATGAGTTTGAAGTCTTCACCAGCGACCAATCAAGAGCCAACCCAAGGAAGAGGCACCGGCCCGCAACCTGGCCCCATGACCACAACGCTAGAGTAAGATAATCAGGTAGCTAAATCGGGAGTCACAACCAATGAAAGAACTCCTGGGCCGAGCGCCATTTTGCTGCCTTTAGACCCAAGTCCCCAATTCCCCTGGCCCTGCCTTTCCCAATGCCCTGATGACTCACACAAAAAATGTTAAGTTTGGAGGTGGGGTGCTATATAGACCCAAGGACTCCGCCCTCCAAAATTATTGCCATTTTGAAATAAAGGTTATGTTATTTTGGCTTATACAGCTATTACCGTGTTTTGTATTTGCCGTCTATCAGTTCAGCTCAAGATCTTCTGGTCCGCCTGCCCCACCGCCCGCAGTATTCCGTTCAGTTGGTGTACCCTTTGGGCCTGTCCATTTCACCGAGTATCCTTTAAAACCCAAGTACAAGGACTACACGCCAGAGAAAATCATTGAACTAGATCCATTAGCCTGCATCCAATCCGCTGTCAGATACAACCGCCAAGGCCTGTGGATATTCTCTACACCCAAACTGTTTAGAGGAAAGTTTAACTATCTTCCGGCCTACAATATCTATATGGAACCGCCAGTAACACCCAAACCAATACCAGCGTCTTTGCCCAACTTACCAACCGACCACACCGGCAAGCTTTTTGGTATAGTGTACATCACCCTCACAGGAGTGTTGGACACCATTATACCGGCCGCCGGCCCCTGGTCTTGGGTGGGAAAGTCTGCGTCTTACCTTCTCAAGTTAGCTCCTATCTTGTGGTAGGCCCTGCCCGCCAGAAACCCGGCCCAAGTTATCCCCAAAAACAACAGGCCGGCTGCCCAAGACTGGATCCCTGACACCAGGACTTTAATTTACCTGAGGACAAACCTCAAGTCCTATCCTTGTTCACTGCGCAAGATTTCCCGCAACTATCCCTGGTTCAACAAAAAGAGGTGCTTGACCTACTGGATCAGTTTTCAGATATCTTTGCTAAAGATAGCACTGATTATGGTCTAGCCAAAGGCGTCAGTCACCAGATTGATACTGGTGATGCTCCCCCTTCTGTGCTAAACCTTATTGCTGCAGTTGTGTGGAGGATACTCAAGTGTCTAAAGAGCTCAAACAACTTCTAGACACTGAACTGCTTTCTCCTTCCCACAGTCCATGGGCTTCCCCCTGCTCATACTAAATAAGAAGGATGGAGGTCATTGTATTGTGATGGATTACCAACAATTGAACTCTTTAACCAAAAAGGATTCTTACCCCTTAACACACATTGATGATGCTCTCCGCTGCCTTGGAGGTTCTAAGTTCTTCTCTGCTATGGACCTAGCCTCTGGGTACTGGCAAGTTGATCTCTCTCCTGAGGATAGACAAAAGGCTGTGCTCATCACTTCTGAAGGATTGTTTGAGCCTATGTGAATGCCACAAGGACTCTGCAATGCTACAGCTACTTTTTAACAAGTCATGGACTCTGTCCTCCGTGATTTGAAGCTCTTGTGTGTCCTAGTGTACTTAGATGATATAACGGTCTTTAGCGCTACCTTTACCAACCACCTGGCTCATCTCAAGGAAGTGTTCATAAAGATTTGAGAAGCTGGTCTTAAGCTAAAACCATCTAAGTGTGCCTTCTTCAAGGAACGCTTTGAATTCTTGGGACATGAGGTGACTCAGACAGGAATTTGCCCCATGACTAAGAAAGTTGAGTCCATTGAAAACATGCTTCCGCCCACCAACCTGCAAGAAGTTCAAGTCTTTCTGGGCATGATGGGATACTACAGAAAATTCATCCCCAATTTTGCTGACACTAGTGAAACCTTGGTTCAACTGCTGTGTAATGTCCCTTTAAAATGGACCACCAGCCAGCAACAGGCCTTTGAGACCCTTAAGCAAAAACTTAAGAAGGCCCCTATCCTGGTATATCCTGACTACAATAAGAAATTCATCCTATATACTGATGCTAGTGACCTGGCCATTGGAGCTATCTTGGTGCAATTGGATGATGAAGGTGTGGATCACCCTATAGTCTATATCTTTTGTGTCCTTAATAAGCATGAGAAGAACTACAGTGTAACAGAGAAAGAGTGCCTTGCTGTGCTGCATGCTGTCAAGAAGTTCCATCATTACGTGTATGGCACCTATTTCACTGTGATCACTGACCACGCTTTGCTCAAACGGTTGCAACAACTCAAGGAACCAGAAGAACAACTAGCTAGATGGGCTCTCTGCATGCAAGGGTACAACTTCACTGTGCTGCATTGCCCCAGGATTCAACGTCAGAATGCTGATGGTTTATCACATATGCCTATCCTAGCCCTTCATTCTGCAGAGGCAGACTGGTTGTATTAACTGATTAGATATCCATCTTCTTGGGGGAGTGAAACTGAGGAAATTCAATCAGCTTTGACTGAGCTGTCAGAAGACACCCTCATCCACAAAAACCAACTATTCAAAAAGGTTTGTGACCAGTACCTACCTTATGTTTGCCCTAGTCTTTGCCTTTTGTAGGTGCTGCAAGCTCATAAGGAGACAGGACACGGAGGTGTTACCAAGACTTATGCCTGGCTCCAGAAAAACTACTTCTGGGAAAATCTTCACCTGCTGATTCCAGATGTTATTGCTAGTTGCCATGATTGCCAGCTCCAACAACCTTGAGCTGCCACTCACAAGTTCAAGCTAGTCCTCCCGCAACACGCCTTTCACACTGTCAGTATTGACGCTGTAGGACTTCTCCCTTGCTCCCACTCTGGTTGTTGCTTTATCCTAATTGCTATTGATCATTTTAGTAAGTGGGTAGAAGCTTGCCCTACTAAAGAGATCACTGCCAAAACAACCGCCACATTTCTGTTGCAAGATGTATTCTTTTGCCATGGTTGTCCTCAAGTGTTGTTGTCTGACAATGGGACTAACTTCAACACCAATTTAGTAACCTCTGTTGTTGAAGCCTTATGGTCTCATCAGTCTTTCTCTGCCCCCTATAATATTTTCACCAATGGGGCAGTTGAGTGTGCCAACTTGACACTGGTTTCTATCATGAGGAAACTCACCTACTCTGACGCTGCCAATTGGGATCTATACTTACCTGCTGCACTCTTTGCCTATTGTCTGAGCAAGCATTGGGTCACCAGGTATTCCCCTTTTTATATGTTGTATGGTTGTGAAGCCACCACTCTGTCGCTCTTAAGGCCCCCTACTCTCCTCTGATAAGGCCATGAACCCTGATAACCATATCAAAGATCTAGTCAATCAAATCATAGATATTCAGGCCTCTGCCTACACTTCTGCATATAGGACCAAGATGCTTGAGCTCTCTCCTGACAATTCTGGACAATCCCCCTTGCCTGAGTTCAAAATTGGGGACCATGTTCTTTACTATCAGCATAGAGTAGGAGGACGCGCTCATAAGCTAGACTTGTTGTGGATTGGGCCCTTAGAAGTGACCTTCAAGCAAGGATCAGATTATATGGTAAACAACTCTCATGTGGTCAACTGTTTGCTTGTGTGCATGCTAAGTTCCTCCACAAGTATCATCCCCCTAAGGCCAATCTTAAGGGGGGCAATGTTGTGAATGCCGCCATTCACCATGTTTTGATTTTGCCTTTGTTGGGTTATTTCAAGGACAAATCCCTCTCTTTTGCTTTTGCCCTTTAAAATGAGGCTGGCTCCAAATTGGGAAATTCAATTGTTTGGTTTTCTGATTCTGCTCAACTCACTTGCCCCACTCATGCTTGTGGTGAGTGATCCTATCATCCATGTACTGTTTTGTGGTAAAGCTACACAGTATATATTCCCAATCTTTATGCCCAATAAAATTTAAGTTCTATTCACATTTTTGTCTTTGTATCTCCATGTACTTTGGCACCTCTCTAGCCACATCTAGCAGATATTATTCAATCAGGGCCACAAGGTAATTGAATAGCCTTCCCTGCCATTCTAACTGAGACTTAGTATGAATCCAATTCTAAGGTTAGAATTTCCTGTTGTGACTCTGTGCCGTGCCTCAGATCACGAAAGGGACTCTCTTGGCAGCATCCCTGGGTACACTTTTTGTGTCATTTGTGTTCAGATCATCACCTGTCTTCAGGTTTGACATGTTCTTCAGGCTGGATGCTATTGTCATTGTCGCGCTTTTTGCATTACAGCGCCACAATTATTTGAGATTATTAGGCACAGGGTATTTGCTTGAATACAGTCATATGTGAGAATATCTGCAGTATTGTATCAGAAGAGCCAGAATCAAATGAAAACATGACTACTGTCCAGAAATGGCTTCTGATCACACAGAAGCACTTAAAGATTAGGAAAAAGGTCAACCAGATTAAAGATAAATCAAAGATGGGTCCAAGATTAAAGATTAAATATTAAAGGTTATTCTTATTGTAATTGATTAATTCTTCTTATACCTTCTGCAAGGTTAATCCCTGGGCTGCTATCAATGTCTTCTAGGACATTCTAACACACCCCTTATTTAGGTAATTATTAATCTAGGTTTAGCGCTTATTGCACATCAACCAATAGAATATCTTCACCCAGCACAGGTGATTCTTGCTGGTGATGAGGAGCAACTTTAGGGAAAGCTTCAAATATGGGATTAAGAAGAAGAAAAGTAAGTTTTATTAGATAATACTTTAGACTTATATAGACTTGGCTGTGGCAGAGATTTAGTTGGATTGAACCTAGGGATTGGTCATGTGCGGATGGGTTCAAGCCACTGGATACTTGGACAGTCATGTGATATTGCTTGGTTTCCATTTCTGGTATGTAGAACAGTATATTGGATTGGCACCAAACCAGGCAATGACTGGATGTTAAGTGTGTTAGTGGTGGCCAGAATACCTGTACATCCAGCTCCTCAACACTGGCATGGAATAATTTAGTTACTTCAGGATCACTTCCTGTCACAAAAGTAACAATTTCAAAGCCCCAGGCGGGAATCAAACCCGCCCCTAGCCACCAGGTGGGGCTAGCGGGCAGGAGAGATTTGCCTGCACCTGGATTTTTGCTTTTTGAAGCAAATCCAGGTGCGGGAACCACTCCTGCCCTGGTGGTAGCTGCGGGGCCCACTCTGGGCCCCAAAAGCTACGCCCAAGCCTTGGTGGGTTTGAATGGGCCTGGGCAGGCTATTTTTAGCTGCCCAGTAACCCCAGTTCAAGCCCACCCTCCATTAAGTAATTTGGGGTCCCCAATTGGGGACCCCTTTTTTAACCAAGTTTCTTGGCCTCAGGAAAGCCTGTCAAGCCAGCCCAAAAAAGGTGATCAAATTGGGAAAACCCCCATAACCCCAGAAGCCAAACCTTCTAGAACCAATGGCCAGCCAAGCCAAGATGGACTACCAAAAAGCCAAACAACTGTTCCTGAAAACCCCAAAAATGACCATGAAGCAGCCAACCAAATAGCAGAACCTGAGATGACAAACCTTGCCACACAGATAGCACCAGAAAAATGCCCAGAGGCACTTGCATGTGAGTAAGTATATAAATCAGAAGCACCTGAAAAAGTTCTGTATTGTCATCCTTACCAAATAAAGTTGTTATGAACCTTTGATTCACCAATCTGTTTCCATATATAACTTTGATACTCTTTCATCTGCATACACGCAAGCGTCAGCACCCATCCCCTGGGATAGATAGCCAGACTCCAGTTGAAAAAAAAAACAAAGCCTTTGACTACTACTGTCCACCTAACGCTCCATTTGGACCTGTGCATTTCACTGAGTATCTCCCAAATCCTGATCACAAACCCTGGTCCTTGGAAGGCTTGCAGTGGTACACCTGCCCAAACACCCCCAAAGAACCCTACCAAATTGTCTGTGACGGCAAAGCAATCACCATCTACCCTTTGATCTTCAATGGGAAGTACAACAATCCTGCTGCCTACCTGGTCCCCATAGAACCACCCCCGACACCCAAACCGACCATCTCAATCCCACCCACTTCTGATGCCACTGGCCAGAGTAGTCAATTCCTGGGAGTGCTTTACCTGGCGCTCACAGGATTGATTGACTCTGCCTTGCCAGCTGCTGGACCTTGGGCTGTGGCTGGGAAGGCCCTTTCCTACCTGGTCAAGTTAGGTCCCATCATCTGGTGGGCCATGCCAGTACCTGCTTTGACTCCTCTCTCACCTACTGGAGCTCCATGGTACTCTTGGTATCCTGACACTTCCTACCTTCCTGACATGCTCCAAGCTTAATCTTATTAATGTGATTAATATGGAAATTTGAGATTATGGGGAATTGAACCCAGCGCCTCAGCGCTTGATGTAAAAGTAAAGTGGTGCCTGCAATTATTTTCAGTTGGCACTTGATGTAATAGTAATTTGGCGCTTTGGCGCCTAACTCAATTATTAGGCTGCACGGCGGCAATTGTCATAATAGTAATTTGGGTATTGATGCCTAACTCAATTACTAGGTGGCGCTTAACAGTAAAGTAGTTCAACGCTTTGGTGCCTAATCTAATTGCTAAGTGGCACCTGTATTTTTCCAAAGTGGTGTGATGGCAAATTGTGCATATTTAAGCGTGATGGCAGCACTTACCATTGGTTGATTTATGGTTCAGGTCAGCAGACTACTGCTGATCCAATATGCATATGTTTTATACTACCAATTTATGCTGTTTTGCAGCTATAATTCATATCCGCGAGCTCCGTCATAATTGGCATCATTGCTTGGTCAAAATCCTGACAGTCATATTGATTAAACTATTTCTGTGGGTAAGGTACACTTATTTCCAGTCCTGAAATTCTAAATGACGGAGTTATTTCCAAGAGGTTGCCAAAAGGCTTCATTTTCTGTAAATGTTTGGAATCTACAGTGTGGATGGTAGCTTTAGATCAAATTGGCAGCTAACATATTCATATAGGAATGCCGTTGGGCTGTTTAAGTCTGATTGAACCCTGGCAATAATTCGGTAGCCTGTAGGGTGGGAACACATTATGCAATGTGACTTTAATTCAGTGCCTAGGGCATATAAGGCAGGATTTGAGCTTTTCAATGGTGATTGTAAACATTCCATTGTTGAAAATTAAACAATGCGTACCTTTTCATTTACCATCTGGGGTCCAAATATCACTTGTCATATAGCGTTTGTGTCTGAATCCTCTGTAGGTATGGTTCAGATTTTCCATCCCGGTTATATCTGACGTTAGGATGGCTTAACAAAAGGTTGGTTGTGAAGTTTATACGGTCGCTGATCAGTTACAGATTGACATGCAATATATTTGAATCCATATGCTCTTATTTCAACAAACTGAGAAAGTCAAAAACAGGGAATTAAACGGCAGGCCTTTCACACCTGTGAAGGGATTTTTCTAGAATAGCCCACACTGGTGCAATCATCCTTGAGATACGGATTGGGTAGACCTTTTACATGCATCAGCTTGGGTAAATGGAAGAGCGGTCCTTTCCAAACCGCCAAAACAATCAACCCCAATTAAGTTATTAAAGTAGGCAATACTCCTAAGCACAGAGAGAGCTAAAATGCTTTAAACTATACAAAAGTTGAAATCAATCAGAATGAACTTCTGGAATGATGTAGCTTAGTAGGTGCCATTGAATTGCACGAATCAACCGCTGCGATGGTATCTGTTTGTCAGTTACTAAGTTGCTTTAAGGCTAGGATTGTGGCGGATTATAATCCATGGACAGGGATTTCTGACTGCACAATAAAAGGTGGATGCAGATTACCAAATATTCAAATGCAGATTCGAGTTTGACTTAATTATGACATTTCACTTATGAAAACATCATGGATCACTTTGAAAGTCATGGTGAGGTTTAATATTGGGACATGGAGTCTGATTATTCCAAGATAGTTTATGATGTCCATCTTTAATATCAGGGGAAGCTAATCCAAGTGTTCAAATGTTTATTGTTTCTGATTACTAAAAGACTTACGTGGTACCTCTTAATAATCCATTAAATGAATAGTATACTGATCAAGGAATGGCTTTCATCAATCACCCCAAAATTAGAAAAAAATGGTGAAAGCCGCTGCCGATGAAAAGCTGTACTTTAATTCAAGAGGATGTAGCTGATTTTGCATTAATTTAAGCAACATAAGTTTAGTGATTTTTGACTCGTGACCATTGCTTGTCAGCAGCATTAATTCTAGCCTGTGTTTCCTTAATCACAGTACGGCGCTCTTGGCGAAGTTCAGGAAGCTCTGCGGGGAACTCTAGGCCATCAAGTCCAATCAAGACACGCAGAAGCAGCTCGCCAACCTTTGTGTGGTTGTCTTCCAACAGCTGCTTAGCGGCAACGTATTCCTCATTGTCTTTCTGAGGCTCGGGATACTTTTCTAGAAAGCTGTCAACTTGGCAAGGGAAATCCGAGGCCAGCTTTCCTATCCGCTTCTCCCCAGTTTGAATAATTTCTTGGATTTTGTTTCGCCACTTTTGTTCTTCCGTTAAAGAGCTCTCTTTTGAAGACTTGTGTGTTAGCATCTGATGCATTGTGAAAAGTTACTTGGTTCTCTTTGGCGAGCATCGACAAAAAAATTCCCATTGATATGCTAATGACAAGCGCTGCTAGTAACTTGGGGTGTTAGGGTTTATCACAATTTTAGTACCATGGGTTCTTCTATCAAAGCCTGGGCCATTTTTATGTATAAGTCAGATTGGTTTATACAATCTAAATAGTATGTTAGCTTTAGGCATTTACCTTAACAGGGCTAAAACGAAATCTAGATAAATCCAGGCTGATTGAAAACAAGTCTGTTGATTTTTATCTTTATTGCGATTCAAATTCATTTAACTCAAGGTTGCTTAAGGCTCAAAATATGAATTTTAGTTAGAAGAATTAGCTTATGTAAACTCCAAAACATATTTTAAGAATTATTTTACGGACCAAACTATTCTGTTTCTAGAAGGAATATTGGGGTTGAAACTTGTAAACAGCCTAAACATTGGCAGTCTAGTACGATTTTCGGAAATTAAATATTACGGTACGAGGAAAAGCTCATTTACTCAGCAATTCAGATATATATGGTACATATCGGCCTTAGAGTGCTTTATCACAATAGAGTGGAAAATAAAAACTATCAAAAAGCATTCAAAAAATAAAAATAGGTTACCTTAAGCAGGTAAGAAAAATAACTTCAGCTAAAGGTTTCACGTTTGAATAGAGAAATCTACTATCAAGCGTTTAAGTGAATTACAGGAAGCTTCTCGGTGTGAATTCAATTTTGTAAGAGGCAAACAAGACCTGTACTACAAGTGGCTTGCTCCCACTCCTTGGCTTTAATAAACTTGGCTTTAATAAATAAGACTTTCTCGCTCATCAACCAGGCGCCCTCGGATCAATGCTTTTAGCTTAAGCGGTACTGTCTATCCCAGACAAAATCCAACTTAGGTGCCACAAGCTTGGCTTGAGACTGACTCGGCATTTCACACTGGCTTGATGTCACCACTTTTAGGCTGAAATAGTTATGCTACCAAAAAGGGAAACTCGGTCCGTGTTGAATAGGGCTGCGGCGTCCCGTCCCCGGACAAAACCCGGATTCTGTCCGAAGTTTCTGAAAATGTGGAAGGTAATATATTTTCTATTTAAACCTTGTTTTAAATCCGATCTTCCAGAATGCCAGAAAAAAGAAGATCCTTGTCCAGGGGTGGGACGCCGCAGCCCTAGTGTTGAATAGGTTAATTTCAAGACACTTAAAAGCTAGATGAAAAGGTTTGAGACTGTACATCAAACTGCCACTTAAACCTCAACATACTCAGTAATCCAACAAGAGCTTAATCAAACATTTATTCACTTTTTAACTAATTACTCTCATAAATCCTACTCACTTCAGTAAAAGCTTGGTAACCTTTATTTTAAATGCTGCACTGCCCTTTACAGCTTGAACCAAAAATTCCAAGGAGATTTATTGAAATACTTTAGCTCAAAGCTTGGAGGCAAACACAGAGTCACCACACTATTGACCAAACCCTTTTATTGCTGGGGAGTATTTAAGTTGGATTTCTTAGCAGGACTCTTAATTTTCAACCAACTTTACAAGCCCCTTTACTCTAGCCTGGAGGTTGATTTGGTGCAATGCACCATCTCAAATGTTTTTTTGGAATAAAGTCCTAATTTATATAAGTAAAATTAAAAAAGTTTAAAGAAAAAATTAAATCACTATTTCACATAGTGGTTTCTATTATGCCATCTCAAAAAACACTATCACAAAAATATCATCAAAAATAAAGTTAAATTTGGGTGATCTGAATAAGGTTTTTATACACGATCACTTAAAAAACGCTATTAAAAACACCATCAAAAAATCTATCTGAAAATGCAGCATTTAGAATTCATTAATGATACAGCTTTTGGAGGTGAACCTGAGCATTTTTTTTACTAGCTCAGAAAAAGTCTGGCATTAATTTGAGACTTTACATAATAAATTAACCCAAATTAATACCACCTTGATAGCACTATCACTCTTCATCACATCTATATATAAATAACTCTTCATATGCAATAGTTTTCAAAGCTGTGAAAACAAGCAAATTTGAACCATCTGTAAGAGAAATGAATGCATCCAAAAGCAAAGTCAACTCAGATCAGAACAAAAAAGGAGAGGATGTAACCTTATTGCTAATTGATATATACCAATGACCCTTTACAGTAGTTTTAAAAGCTATGATGACAAGCAAAATGAACTCAGATTTAAACAAAATCCAACTAGCAGGTTAAAATATACACTCTGTTAACAGGGATTTTTGGCGTTAATAGGCAAAATGGGTCAACACAGCAAAGAAGGACTCATGCGCAAAACAAAACCATTCAAAATGCAATCTGAAATACATGGATTCAAAAACAAAATGGTGTGAGTTGGCTTTTGGTGTACATATGTTTACTATGTGAATTGCTGACAAAATACACCCACACATGGTGCGTCAAAACTCAATCCAAAAACGAAACACAATAGGAACTCAAAAAACAAACAAAATCACTCACACAGTTTGTGCAATGAATTTTAATCAAGAATGATACCAAGGCATCTAAAATAAGACACGAGATCTGAAACATAAATTTTAAAAATATTGTGTTGGGTGCTTAATTTGGCAAAAAATATAAGAAAATGGGTGGAAATTATTTTGGGTATTCAAAAATGGGCGTTGTAAACCAGAAATAACTAATTAAGAAATAAAAAATCTATAATTGGGATATTGGGTGGGAAAAATATTAATTAAATATCCATATTCAGATAAAAGCAAAAATTAAAATTAGGAAGTAACTTAATTAAAATTTATTTAGTATTTTATTAAATTTTAAAATGAAAGGAACACAACACCAGAGTACCAATGCACCCGTTGTGCACTGCGGTTGCCCCCATGGGTCAAAGAATAGACTCAGTACAACACAAGTGCCTACTCAGGAGGGAGGCAAAAGAGGAGAGTTCCATAGTGACGCTGCACTGACACAGCTGTTTCAAGGAGCACAAGCTGCTAGGGTGCGGAGCATAAACCCTTGGGTCCCCAAGCTGACCTGGAAGCCCACCAAGGTTACCTTCACAAAAACAGTTAGAGACAAGGAGGTAGAACTTACTTCTATGTGTTTGACGTTGTGTACCGGCAAGAGTCAGTCCTGTCAGCCATGCTGGAGAAGATGAAGCCTGTACTTGATACTAGCTATGAGCCATACATCAGCGATGGCAATCAGGAGGACAACAAGGAGCCTGAGTTCTTTCAAACTGATGAGGGACAACTGGTGCGCAAGAAAGTTGCAGCCTTCTATAACAAGGTGCCTATGCCCTGTTTCTTGCCCAATGCCGATGAGTTTATCCCCATGCCTAAAAAGCCCGCTCAGAAGCGCATCCCCGACATCAAACACATCATCCTGCTTAATCTAATGTGTGAATCAGGCAATTACAAGGCGGCCACAGCCATTATTGGGATGGATCACAAGTACGCCTCAAAGACCTTCAACAAGTTCCTCAACACGGATCAAGTCCTTGCCGCGGAGAAATCCTTGCGTGTGTTGACCATGCTCACAAAGGAGCACAAATGGGCAATCCGCCAGTGGATCACCCAGGACTGCCATCTTGAACTGGCAAATATACAGGCCATGGTGAAGTCGGCTTTTGGGGTTGAGGCTTCAATTTCCTTTTACTATCATCTGGTCAAGGGAATGCAATTTTCCTGGAAAAAACTCGGGGTATCCCCATACAATTGGAACAGCCTAGCCAATATTGAGACCCAGAGAAAATACAAGGAGGCGTACACTGCCCTAAAAGCCAAGGAGACAGTCAAATTTTACTACATTGATGAATCAGCATTTGCCTTGTCAATGTGCAATGAGTATGGGTATGTCCCCAGAGGATCCAATGACGGGGTGGCTTGGCGTGCTGCAGTCCGTGCCACAGCCTATTTGATGGTGGCTCTCCTTGGTCAAAAGGGGGTTGAGCTCTACCAAATGATATTGGGATCTCACAATAGCCAGACCTTCCTATCATTCCTCCAATTGGTCCAGGAGCACCTGAGGTGCACAAGCCTGGGCTTCACCAACATAATTGTGCTGGACAACGTTGGTCTCCACAAGGTGGCAGATATTCTCAAGGAATTCCCAATGATTGACACCAGCGCTGCAGTGGGCCCCCAGCAATTGGCCACGGCGAATTTGCGCCTTCTCTTCCTCCCCGCCTATTTGCCCTTCCTAAATCCCATTGAGGAAGTCTTTGGGTGGCTCAAGCAAGTCGTCAAGCAAGGAACCCCAACTGGGACAGAGAACCTTTTTGATTTGCTGCAGGCAGGGATCCATACCCTCCCAGCTGAGACCGTGGCCAAATTCTATGGCCACGCTGATTTGTTTATCCCCACGTGCCTTGCAAATCAACCAATCAATTAAAGGCTTAGCTTATCCCACTTTTTTATATATCCTCTAATTTGCTAATCAAGATTCATTAACTAACATTTTATATTTAGATGTTTCCAAGCCTACAATCACATTCAGCAGCACCATCAATGAAGGTTAGTATTTTATTTATAATCATTTTTATTATTGCATCCAAGGGTATCCCAAACACTTGATAATGGATTACGCGAACACATCAATATCATTTTTGGCAAATAAATATAAAAAGCAAACTAAAAAATAAGTGTAAATCATACAAATTAGAAGTAGATTTTATTGACATATATTATATGCTTTTATTAAAACCTTCCCTGGAATTTATTTTGTAAGTAATGTTTGCTAAAATATTATTTTATAAAATCATTAATTATAATAAAAATAATTTAAAGGGTAAATATATTTATTGGAATAGAGGATATATTAGGAGCGCCTATAATGGGTTCAGCGGTATGTACCCACCCCGCAATGGAGGTGGCACACAACCTCCACTGCCACACCGTGGATAGTGGATACACCCTAGTTAAAATACTCCCGCCTGCTGGTGAAAGAGAGGATGGTTAGGTGGGAGTGAAGCAGCAGCTTCTCAGGCGGGGCCGCAAACCCGTAGATTCCAGCCAGGACCAGGGCGTCCTGGATAACATGGTCCACTGAGTCATATCCAGGGAGGGGACCTTCTTCCCGTCAAGTGCAAGTTGGGCCTTGTTGATTCCAAGAAGGACCCCGTCTAGATCCTCTACGCTGGCGCCCATTCCAAAGTAGAATAGGAACCCCAGGTAAACAACAAGGTGAAGCCTTTGCTGGGCAAAGGCTTCTGTAAACTCACACAGTTTGTTGTATACTGCGCTTATTTTTTTCTCATGTTTAGTTTTGCCGAAGGTAAGATCCATAGCTTCTGGGACCCCCGTCTCGTTGGCACTCCAGGCCAGCCCAAAGTCTGCCAGGAGGATTTTTGACTTCTTTACAGCTGTTGCGTCTGCAACAGCCAGTTTTGCCACCGCGCGCCTGAAGTTCTCCAGCAAGTAGGACAGGGTATGCTCCACTGGGAAGCAGAAGCAGGCAGCTGCATGAGCCCGGCCCATCCCCAGTATATTCTTGAATGAGAGCATTGCCAGGACGTCCCAAACAAGCTCAATGGAGTTTACACAGTAAACTCCACTGAGGTTAACCGGGTCCAGGCGGACCAGTCGAGCATCCTTGTAGGCAGTAACTGCTCACTCAGATGCCCCCTCTTCATGCGTTAGTCCAGCCAATGCCTTCCTGGACATTGGGAATGCACTGTGAACCCTATCTTCATGCTCCTGCAAGACAGGGGGGGGACAGGAAAAGCTACTTTGCCATGTGAGTGGCAAAATTTGAGTAGAAGGTGGGGGGAACAAAAGGAACCAGGACCCAGCGGAGTTTGCCATCAACATCTTCTAAAAAAGGTAAGTATTTATGAATTTTTATTAAATTTATTTTCTTAGGTTACCTTCTTGGGTTTCTTCTTTGCCGGCAGCTTCAACAGGCTTTGCCATCCTTGGCGCAAGCAGTTGTGCGGGCATCTCAGTGTCCTCCTTGCAAGCCCTCTTGGCGGGTTTGAGATGTGCATACATCTCAGGGTCGCCCTTCCAGACAGACGGCGCAGAGAGGGAAAATGACTTGAATTGCAAGCCTTCAACCACTGTCTTCTGAATGTTGAGTAAGCACTCTATTGTCTTCTCAGGGTTGTCTGGTATTTTGGTCATGAGTGACTTGGCGGACACCTTTTTGATTTTGTCCCCTTCAAGGACGGCAGACTTCACTTTTTCCTTGACCTTGCGGTCAATTTCTTTGATTTTGGCAATTGCCAAGTCAAGGTCTTTTAGAAGTTTTTCCAATTTGCTCATTGATTTTTTACTAATCTTTTCATATGTTTTTATAGCTCTTGACCCAATAAATTCTTTATTATTTTGATACAATTGCCTCTTTGTTTATTCCTTTTTGTTTTCCCATTTACTACATTATCCCATCTTTTTACCCATTTTGTATATGTTTTACACACATCTCAATATGTGTTGTTTGCTTTGTGTGGCATTGTTTCCTTGGTTATCATATTATTTTTGGCGCTTGACATAGCCCCTTGTGAAAATATTAACAACGGCTTGGTGATCAGCTGAGAATGAATTAGAAAATTATAGTGTTAATTGTATTTAAATAAAGTTGTTACTGATCCAAATTCAAAACCTTAATGATAAACTTTAATCCAATCAGGAGCCAAGTGATAAAGTGATTGTTGTGACATAAAGGTTCATTCAATAATTCTTTGATGCATGTGCGCTAATTCATATTATTGGCTGGTTGTTTTGCCATTGTACGTCATTGCCGCTGTGGCATACAATGGCAAAACAACCAGCCAATCATATGAATTAGCGCACATGCATCAAAGAATTATTGAATGACCCTTTATGTCACAACAATCACTTTATCACTTGGCTCCTGATTGGCTTAAAGTTTATCATTAAGGTTTTGAATTTGGATCAGTAACAACTTTATTTAAATACAATTAACACTATAATTTTCTAATTCAAATTCAGTTGATCACCAAGTTGTTGTTAATATTTTCCCAGGGGGCTGGGTTTGGGTACTAAAAATAACTATGTTCTGGATCTAGATACACAACATAGTAAATATATGATTTTATAGAAAAAAGCTGAACATAAAGAATAAACCCAACTATAAACAAAGAGAACCTGAACAATTGAAATTCAAAATAATGATAATATAAATAGAAATGTTCAGCAACAGGAGGTTTATTGAGGCGGGGAAGAGTGACAGGTTTGACATCAGGGATGCGCTTCTGAGCGGGCTTGGTGGGTCTGGGATTGGGTGGGTGGGGCTTGTGGGTGAGGGGTGTTGGTGGCAGGGGTGGAGGCAGGAGGATTGCGCGTGATGGCCGCCATATACTGCTCATTGTACTCCTCATTGTACTCCTCATTGGTCATTGGCTGGATGGGCTGGTAAGTGGCAGTGGCCCAAGGTGGAAGGCGCTTATCCTTACGTGATTGGCTGCCCATATTCACATGGAAAACCATTTGCGCAAACAAGTCAGCCACCATTTGGTGACCAAAGAGAGAATTGTGGTCAAGGACCCCAAGATAGAGGTTGTTGAAAGCCTGAGGGCGGCGTTCCTGCAGTGCATCTCCAATGTTAAAGAAGACAACATCACCCAGATGGACGTCGGCGTGGCCAGCTGGGTACACAGAGGCTTGGTGCCCGCGTCCCTGGATGGCCTCAAGGGCAGTGGAGCTACCCTTCATCTGGTGGCTCAAGAAAACCCAATGCTTTGAATTTGAGCCATCCCAGGAGTCGGGCAATCCACCAAGGATGTGGCCGTATGAGTACCCATTGACAAAATCAGGGTTTGTCCAATAATAGACAAAACCCTTGGCCAACACAGCCAGAAATGCACCAATGAACGTCCCCTTTTTGACCTTCTTCCTTCCGTTCTTGGTGGCGGCTTTTCCCATCTCACCAAAATTGTCAAATGCAATTGATAACTTGTAGTAGGAGATGAAAATGACATTATCTGACAGACTTGTCAGGCATTGGACCAGTGTTGCCTCAATCTCAAGATCATACAGGGAATTCTCAGCGCCATCCCATTGGTCACTGGCAAAATTGGTAAGAACCCATACAGAAGCCACCTTCCCGTACATCCAGAGCTACACCATGCGCTCAGACACCCAAATGCCATAGTGAGCAAGTTGCTTCCAGACCTGGGTCAAGGGAAGCTTGGGGTCCCGCTGGAGGAGGTCGAGCATGAACAGGTAGGCCTCAGTTATCTGGGACTCTTGGGCCTTCTTGGGCTTTTTGGCTGCCCCAATCTGATTCCACCTGTTCATCATGCTGTTGAATTCCTGCATGACAGTAGTTTGGGTAAATTGCAACTGGGCAGCAATCTGGTCCCATGACAGACCCTGTAGATTCAGTGCCACCATTTCTTGGAGAATTTGGGCAGTGATAATTCTGCGTTTGGGGCGCTGGGCCGGGGGAGCTGAAGCCTGATTGGCTGAGGGAGGGGCAAGTTGGGCAATGGAAGGAAGTTGTTCCAAATTGAGGTTGCCATCCTGATTGGTTGGTTGGTGGGCAGCTTGTGCAGGGGTGGGTGTGGGAGCGGGGGCAGCACTAGACGCAAAGTGACTCTCAAACAAGTCAAAGCCATATGAGTCGGGGGACAGTAACAGGTCAGCTTCCTTGTTACCTGCCTCAAAGGCTTGGGTGTAAATGGGTGCCTCCACGTTCTGAGCCTTGTCTCCATTGAAGCTGGCTTAGCTGCTGGCGCGGTTGAAGATATTGCTTGTAAAAACCATTGTAAAAAAACCTAGGATAAAATCACTAAAAGTAGAAATTTTAAAATTTAATGATTTATTTTTATTGTAATCTTGAGTCCATATTTGGAAGGTTCTCAAAACCATTCCATACAAATCAGGATCCATGAAAATGAATAAAATGCCTCTGTTCCTAAATTGGATAGCTGTTGATTGGCTGTTATACTGTTATTTTTCTATTTTAGGCTGCTCATACTGCACATCTTGTGTGAGTTCATTCTGTTTTGTGTTTGTGTAATCTCGCTTCTAGATTACTCAGATTTTGTTTCATTTTGGTCCTTCTGTTGGTGTCTTGTATGAATCCTGATTGGATTATAATATACTCCAGAATAGCATCCATCCATTTCACTTGTTGTGTCAGTTCATTTTGTTTGTGGGTTGAACTACACCACTTGATGTTTGATATAATTTTGTATAATGGGCTAGTGAAATTTTGTTTTTGGTTTGACATTTCATTTATTAACCAACAATATTTAAATTATTTGAATATTGAATCTTGCGCGACTTGGATTTTGTTTAAATCTGAGTTCATTTTGCTTGTTGCCATAGCTTTTAAAACTACTGTAGTTTGATTTGAGCCAAGTTGATTCTGGTTTCTGTTGCATTGATTTCTCTTACAGATGACCCAACTTTTCTTGCTGCCACAGCTTTTCAAACTGCTACACCATCTTTATTCTGTACCTTTGATGATTTTGAGAGAGGGAAGCTAAAATTACTAAGCTTGGCTCCCATCTCAATAGAAAAGTCCATCAGGATGTCATCCAGTATAAAATTGAGATAGCCGCTCAAACGGGGGTCCATAGAGAGAATGTGGAGAATAGTTGCGTAAAGTAGGAATTGAACCCCATCAGAGCCATTTTTACAAGCAACCAGGGGGTACACTGAGTACTATAGCCCTGAAGAGCAGGTGAAGGATGAGAAATTGGTTGGGGGTCTTCCACCGGGAGTGCAAGCAAAGGGAAGTCCTCTTTGCGCAAAAGTCCAGGAGGTAAGTCAAGAAGGAGCAATCCCAGATCATTGCAGGTGAGGCTTTTAACCAAGTGTTCACCAGAGATAAGAAGGTCCTGAGCCCGGCCAGAAAGGTCTTTCACAAGGAGTAAGAAATAGAAAGGGCTGTCACTCACTTGCAGCACAGTGGAAAAAATCTTCTCCCAGAGATCTGGGGAGGTGGACTAGATAAACAAAAGCACCGGGACAACATTAAGATAACAAATTTGACAATAGGCAACAACATTTTAGGAGAGCAAAAGTGGAGATTTTGGACCAAGAGAATGTAGATCCAAGCCCTTAATTGTTTTTATGTGAAAGAGGCAAAATTTTGGGTCTGGGAGAGCAGAAGGAACAACTAGTAACTTAAACTCTGAGATAAAAGCTATAAGGCAACTGTCAAGGTAAGCGCAAAGCGCTCAAAAATGATATGTAAACAAAAGCAAAACAAAAACCAAATTAAAATAGGTAATTATATGATTTTTTATAACAACAACATGAATTTGAACTAGGTAATTAAGTCAAAAGAGGTAAGACTCAATGTTAATACTAATGCTAACAGTAGAGATTTCAAAAGGGACAACAGGACCCAGGGAACAACAACAAAGGTAAGTAAGGGTAAGCAGCTTTACAAAGAACTTTAGATAATCAAAAGACCACACAAAGAGGCCTCAAAATTAACTCTAAAATTTTTATGTTTGAAGTTTAAACTTTATTGATAAGAATGAGCAAGCAGGGGACTGAGAGTCTCCTGTCTTGCTATAAGGGTAAAGTTTGGGATTCAAGGTCACCTGACCCAAGGCTTGGATTTGATTGGCTACAAGAGAAATTTTTCAAAGGAGAATTCAATCAGTTAGAAGGGTTTCCAATAATTTCTGGCTTCAACTCTGACTGGCTGGTACCTTTGGAATGATTCAGGACAGCATTTAATCCAGTTTGAGTGGAATTTGTCAATTTAGCAGAAGCGCGCCCTGATTGTTTCCACTTTATTTGTTTTAAATGGGGGCAAAACCAAGCCAACAAGTAGTTCACATTGATCAGGAATTCTTCTCATGTAGGGATACAAATCAGATCATTAGTGGTTATCACCTGAGAAGGGTACACCAATACAAATATCTTGTCAATTGTGTGAGCTAAATCCTCAAGGAAATTAGGAGGCTTAGCTAGTTTCTGAGTAGATTTCTTAGTACAACAAGGAAAAATTGTCTTATCCAAGGCCAAAGATGGGAGTGACTTTACAGCTTTAGAGAATTTTGAAATACAGTTATCACTAAATGGCACTTTTATTGCAGATTTAAACTCATTGAGAAATTTTGAGTATGGGCACAGGGTTGCTTTATTTTTTAAAAATTTATTTCCGACTTTGATTTATGATTAAAGTTAATAGGCACATTTGAACCAGAAGCTCAAGATTAGATTTTCAGATGAGATGTTTCTGGATGCCATTTATGAGTACATTTTCTAGATGAAGTATCTCTAGATAGAATATCCCACCATAGTATTGAATTATATAAAACCTTTATTTTAATGTTACAAGGGTATACAGCATCTTATGTGACCTTCAGGGATAAATGTATTTCACTACTATATGGGGCAATATTCTAGGAAAACAACCTGCACTCCATATATGAAGATTTCTAGCCGTGATGTCTCAGTGGCAACTGTGGTAAGTTTGACTCCCTTAAATTTGACTCCCTGGTACTTGACAAAGTGTCGAGTACCAGGGAGTCAAGTGCCGCATATGTGAATCTATTAGTATTTTTGGTTTAACCAATTTGAAGCTAATTTTTACTAGTAATTTAGGGGTTCAAAACCAAAAACCAAGGTTAAATTTACTCAAACTTGACTTTGTTTAATAATTCAGTTAGCTAAAATACCAATTTAAGGGGCAATTTATAAGTAAATTTACTAATAGAAATGAAAAACCTGTGTTCAACACTCTAAACCAAAAAGTGACCAGTTTGACACTTTTTAAGCCAAATTTTAATTTTATTAATAAAATAAATATGCGCTTATATAAAATTTTATTATTTACTATTATATTTTTATTATTAGTGTCCATAGTTGTTTATTAGGCTCCCAAGCACCACTATACTGGATTTAGTGGCATAGTCATTAATCAAATACCCCACTTGTTTTACTTTATGTCATTTCTGGGTTTTTGGATTAAGTGGAGCCACATAAATTAAGCCCAATTTATTAAGAGATTTCATATGTAATTTATAAAAACTGAAACTCACCACTTTCTTTGTTTGACTCTATCCACTTGACACCCAATTGGTTTTGGATTTAACTAATCAAAGGCTCAGAATTAAGGCTAAATTAATATGTGACGCACTATGAGCGCCACTCAACACTTTAACTTGGGGATTAGTACAGAGAGCTTCTTAACGTTTTAACCAACACTATGGTAAATAATTCACTCCCAGCTCCTCCCAGCATAACTTAAACACTAATAAACACATTCCCATTTATTTACTTTTTTAACTTATGTTGTATTTTTTTAAAATTTTTGAGCATACAAAACTGCCTTGCTTTTGGGTTAACTTTTGAACCCAGTTTAAATTCTAGCAAGTTTTATATGTAAAAATCATAGTAAATTTGATGTTTCTGCTCAACTCTGGCATACTCAACAGTGAGAATTCAGCTTTTTCTGGCTGATCAACAGTGCCAAACTCAACATTTTACTATGTTTTGAATTTTCAACTCTCAATAAAAAAAATTACACATAATTATTTTTTTATTTTTTTTGCTATTATAATCTACTACTTTTTCTGCTGCTCTTCATATAATTTTCATATTTTTTTGGTTTTCAATTAAACTTTTAAATTGATTTAACACTAAGATGTTATGCTGAAACTAACATCTTTGATGCTTCATAATAAATTCACTTTTTTTCTATGTTTTAACCTTTATATCTATACTTCTAGTTTCTATTTTGCTTCTATTTACTTTTTTATGTTTTTTTCTTGATAAATAAAACTTTATTTGCATACTTTTAATTTAACTTTTGCTTTGTTTTACCTCTGTATTTCATATCTTTCATACTTCTATTATTTACAATGCTAAACTCTTCTTTAGACAAAATTAAACAAGAACAGCCAACAGCCCAAGCGCCAAGCCTCCAAGGGCTTCAAAGAAACTGCCTCCAACCCCAAAAATACCAAAAAGCCTGCAAAAGCAAAGTCTCCCACTCCTTCCCCCCACTCCATCTCCTCCCCCTCCACTTTCTTCTTCCCCTTCACCTTCCTCTCATCATTCATCACCTAATAAATCTGATAATGATCTTACCAACTACTCCTATTACCAGTCAGAGGCTGACTCTAAGCCCACTAAGGAGCGCCGCATCAAGAAAGGAAATGCTGCCAAGGAGCCCACCTCTTCTTTTGGTAAGAAAAAAGAGGCATCCAAGCAGGCCTCAAATAACCCTTCTCCTCCCCCTGATGGCTCTTCTCCCCCTCCCTCACCTGACCCCAAAGATGAGCTGGAGGATTACTCCAAGAAGTTTAAAGCTTCTGGTCATGTGGCTTGGGATCCACTGGCCATCCACAACATCTGCAATGTGGACAGAGGGTTTAAAATTCCCAAGCGCTTCCCCCGTTACTTTCTGATCATGTCTGTAAAGGGCGGCCCTGGTTACGTTACTGACAATTACATCTTTAATTGCAACAACCAAAAGCAGCAGACCAAGAGTAAGCACTTTGTCTGCAAGGATAAGACTTGTGGGGCCCAGTTGAGCACTGAGGGCTGGGAGCAAGTAACAGCAGAGAAGGGGGAGCACACTTGCCAGCCCCCAATCATCTAATCACTTGGATGTTAAAATGGTGTCAGGATTCTCCTTTCTATTTTTGCTGCTAGATTTTACTTGGACTCCATTACTTTACTTTTAAAGAATTGGGTTAAGATTAGCTCATTTTTCAGAAAGATTCCTTATTTTGATTCTCCTTTGACTGGCAACATTCTTTCTATTTTTTACAGTTAGTGTTAAGTTCAAAGCTTACCTTGTTTTGGTTCTGGCCGAGTTTCAAACTGCAGATCTAAGTTGTTAGTAATAATAATTCAATCCAAAACCCAAATACCCTTTCTCGCTTTCCCGCTTACGCCAGCATCCTTGGACCAGGTTTTTCCCACTCTTCTGATTTTTGCTCTTGCTCTGACCTCCTGCCAAGCACCAATGCCCTTCTGTTGTCTTCTTTACGTCGGGTTCTAACTTTTTAAGTTTAAACCATAAGAAACATGTGTTTCTGCGGTTGTTTTCTTCCATCATTTTTTATAACCAATTTTGGTTAAGTTTCTCACCTCAATTCTGCACCTCAAATACCAAGTAAATAAAAAGGCTTGGTTTTCCAATCTCAACAGTAAGTTGAGATTTTTTGACTTGCACCTCAAAAAAGGTACTTGTTAGGTTTTGTGGCTTGTGTTTTCTTTTTTTAATTTAGTTAACTTATTTCTTTTTCTTCTTTGATCTTATGATTCCTTTTGAATTTCTATTTCACCAGTTAGGTAGTTTCTATAATAATACACACAATCTGATTATTGATAGTTTTAACCCTCCAACTAGTGGTGAGCAATTCCCTGACTTAGAAATTGACTTTTTGCCCAAATCCTCAGTCATTAAGACTGGGTTCTATTTTATTTTCTTAGGATTAATCAACCGCCTCAGTCCTTATTTTACATCTTATAAGCTTCTAGGAGCCCTAGTCCAGTTGTTACTACAAACTTTACCTGCCTTTTTATATTTGACCAACATAAATATCAATGGTATTAAATCTTTAGTCTATAAACACCTTCCCCAAACTATGAGACCTTACATTATCTCAACTTCTCATGGCAATATACCAGAACTAAACTTTTCTTTATCAACCATACTTTTGTTTATTTTAGCAGTCACTTTATTTTGCACACTAGCTTTGTCCTTCCTTTTATACCTTATTTCATTTTTATTCTTTAAAAATAAGTCCCCTGTTGATAAGGATAATACAGAGAACATTTCCACCTCCCATAGTCAGACTGTTATACTCAATAAAATTTCCAAGTTTAAACAATTATCTAATTCTTCTGATAGCACCTTCAATTTATTAGCTTTCACACAAGCCCACTTTCTTGCATACCCTTTTGAGTTCAACTCAGACTCTCAAAAGGTTATCTACCTTGCTAAGCAGCTAGAGGGCCCTATGTGTAGTTGGTTCTGTGAGTCATCCGTCCGAGATCTGTCTATCCTTGAAAGCTACAACCGCTTTATATCCAAATTACTTGCACACGCCGCCAAAGAAGGAACCAAGGAAGAGTCCGCCACCACTCCAAACACACGTTTTTCCAGCTGCACACAAGGAACGGGGTCCTTAGCTGACTACAACAAGCGTTTCCAAGAGATACAATCCCAATTAAAGGCCACTCACGCTGAAGCTTGTGACTTTTACATGCTTGGTTTGAACTCTGACCTTAAGGCCTTCCTTATACATCACGACCTTCCTGAAGAGTTGGAACCTCTCATCAAGACAGTCTCCAAATGGGAAAGGAAGTTCCGAACCATTTCTAAGCCATCCCAACCTCGACCAGTCTTGTCCACCAACCAGCCTACCACACGCCCGACGACCAACCTGCGCCCTTTCTCTACCGCAAACCCAACCAATACCTCACCAGTCTTGGCCTACAAACCAAAGGAGGGCGGTGGATACCGTTTGACTGCCGCCAAAGCTCTCCGCAGACAATTGAATAAACTGTGCTTGTACTGTGGCCAGGGTGACCACTTGGTGGCTAACTGCCCAGATCCTCGACGTATTCCCCGTTCTAACCCAGAAACTGAACTCACTTTGGAGAGAACAACAACAGATCCCACAGGCCCTTCCAATCAGACACAGGTTAATAACCTTCAGACCCCTGGGAAGTCTTCTCTGCCCTTTTTCCAAATTGTGATTCATGGTCCTGACTCCAGCATTGAAACCTTTGCCTTGTTGGATACAGGGGCTAATGTGAATTACATAGATTCCAGACTAGCCAAGGCTTTGAAGTTCCTGCCTGGTTCAAAGATAGACACTTGTGGCCCCAACAATCTGCCTTTAACGGCCTTTGAGATAAAGCCTCCCATTCTGTTCTGCCTGGGGAAATCCGTCTTTCACTCACATTTTGTCAGTTCCAAGTCACTAAACTTCCCTGTTTATCTTGGCATGAACTGGTGTGAAGAAGTTGGCCTCACCGTCAGGTGTCAGGAATGTAAAGTTGATTTCCATACCCATGACATTCCCTGCTCTCTAGACCTCTTAAGAAAACAACAGCTGCCCACTAGTTTTTGGAACTTTAAGATGCTAAACTCCTGCACCATCCTACCTCCTGCAGAGGCAGCTCTGGCCAACAATGGTATTCCCCTCTGCATAAGTGACTATGAGGAGGTATTCAGTGACAAGCAGTGTTGTGATCTGCCTCCTCACAGACCTTACAATATCCAGATCAACTTAACCAAGGGAGCAAACCCGCCCTGGGGTAGGATCATTCTGTTATCCAATGCCAATAGTAAGATGCTCTTGGAATATATCACCAATGAACTTAGCAAAGGCTTCATCACTTGCTCCACGTCACCCTGCTCTTTGCCCATCTTCTTTGCTGCCAAATTCAATGGCTCCAAACAACCCTGTATCA
The DNA here is from genome assembly GCA_014839935.2 of Entomophthora muscae. Taxonomy (NCBI): domain Eukaryota; kingdom Fungi; phylum Entomophthoromycota; class Entomophthoromycetes; order Entomophthorales; family Entomophthoraceae; genus Entomophthora; species Entomophthora muscae. Next base: position 51,900 of record QTSX02002239.1, read on the forward strand.
ATTATTGCGCCCTGAATGCTGTCACAATCAAAGATTGTTGTCCCATCCCTTCTGCCAAAGCCCTCACTGACTGCCTCTTGGGTAGTCAGGTCTTTTCCAAAGTTGACCTTTGTGCAGCTTTCAATCAGATCCATGTCGCCAAAGGACATGAATGGAAGACTTCCTTTTGCACCCCTTTTGGTTTCTATGAGTACAAAGTTACGCCCTTTGGCCTGTGCAACGCACCCTCAACGTTCCAAGCTCTTATGAACAAAGTTCTTCTTCCATTCCTAAAAAAATTTGTGGTAGTTTATCTCAATGACATCTTGATATACTCCAAGAACTATTCCAACCACATTGATCACCTAAGAAAGGTCATGGCCAGGCTTCAAGAATACCATCTGTACTGCAAGCTCTCTAAGTGTTGCTTCTTCCAGACAAGTGTTGAATTCCTTGGATATATTGTCACTAAGGAAGGATTTTCTATTGCTCCAAGCAAACTCAATACTATCCTCTCGTGGCCCGTACCTAATAATTGCAAGGAACTCTGTGGGTTCCTTGGTCTTTCCAACTACTGTCTCAAGTTTGTCCCAGGCTTCAGCAGCATTGTCCTCCCCCTCAAAAATCTGAACTCCACCAAGTTTGAGTTCAAATGGTCTACCAAAGCACAAGACTCCTTTGAGCAGATCTGCCACCTATTTGCCACTCCTCTGGTCCTACTCATGCCCAATAGCAACAAACCCTTCTTCTTGGAGGCTGACGCCAGAAACTACATTGTTGGTGCTGTCCTTCTCCAGCATGGGGGGATGGTATGCTCCATCCTGTAGCTTACTACAGCCAGAAGCATCTTCCTGCTGAGAAGAACTATCCTGTCCACAACAAGGAACTGCTCGCAATTATCAAGTCTCTCAAGCATTGGCTCCGTTACCTCAAAGGAACCTCAGACCCTGTTAGCATCTTCACAGACCATAAAAACTTACTGTTCTTCACCCAAGCCCGCCACATATCACAACATCATGCTTGATGGGTGATCGAGCTCACCAACTTCTTGTTCACCATCACTTACGAGAAAGGATCCCTCAACGTTCTCCCTGACTTACTTTCTTGACACCCCACAACAGCCAACTCTGACCCTGAATATGAACGTCTCAACACCAAGGCAGTTCTCCCTGCATCTGTCTTCATTAACCAGATCTCTGCAACTCTTTTCAACTTCCCAGATACCTATTCTATCCATAAGGCTCAGTCAGAAGACCCTGATTCCAGCAAGATCATTCAGGACCTGCTATCCAAAGCAATGCCTCCCTCAGAATATTCACTTGAGAACAACCTGCTCCTTTTCCATAAACTGGTTATGGTACCCAATAAAGACTTGCAGTTGCAGATCACAATTGGATTCCACAACTCCCTCCCTGTCGGACACTTGGGCTATAAGAGAACCTTGGCCCACATAAAGTCACACTACTGGTGGCTACAGATAGTAAAAACCACCAAGAAATATGTTGCCAGCTGCCTAGTATGTCTCAGAAACAAGAATTGCACCTCCAAGCCACCTGGCCTACTCTGTCCTCTTCCAATCCCTGAAGGTCCATGGCAAAGCCTTTCTATGGACTATATCACTCAGCTACCTTTATCTGCAGGCTACGACACCATCCTAGTAGTGGTTGACTGCTTCTTTAAGGAAGCCTCCTTCTGCCCATGCCACACAATCGTCACCGCCAAGAAAATCGCCGAGCTATTTGTTAAGTATATATTCCCCCATCACAGAGTTCCTTGTGACATAGTCTCTGACCGTGGCCCCCAGTTTACCTCTGCATTCTGGCGAGATCTCATGGCCTCCCTTGGGGTAAACTACCTCTACAGCACTGCATATCACCCATAAACCAATGGACAAACGGAGAGAACAAATCAGACCTTGGAACAATATCTCCGCTGTTTCATCAACAAGAAGCAGGACAATTGGTCCGACCTCCTTCCTATTGCCCAATACTCCTAAACTCAGCTTACCACAGATCAATTGGCATGACTCTGTTCCAGGCAAACCTTGGTTACACGCCTTCTTTTCTTCCTGACTTACAGAGCTACTTCCGTTCACAGTCAGCTGCTGAGCTTGCTACTGAAATTAAGGAAACACAGACCCAACTTGTTGCGCACCTCCATTCTGCCATCTTAGACTATAAGAAGCACTATGACAAGAAAAGGATTCCTGGTGATGAGATCCAGCTCAACAACTCAGTACTCCTCTCAACCAAGAATCTCCCGGTTATTGCTGCGTTCCGCAAACTTTGCCCCACTTCATTGGACCCTTCCAAGTTGTAGAGAAGATTGGAACCGCTGCCTTCAGATTATCCCTCCCCGAGCACTTCTGCATCCACAACGGTTTCCATTGCTCACTTCTCCTGAAGTTAAAGAAAAATCCTCCCAACCATCAATCAAAGGTCCCTCCTCCTCCTCTTCAGGTCCAAGGCTCTGAGGAATACAAGGTACAGGAGATCATAGCCCATCACACCCTTTAATCTGGCACAGAATACCTCATCCTATGGAAGGGATATGAACTTGAGGACTCTACATGGGAACCTGAGGAGAACCTCAACCACTGTCAACAGTTGCTCAAAGCCTATCAGAATCTTCAGACTAGCAGCTAAGGGGGGTACTGTCAGGATTCTCCTTTCTATTTTTGCTGCTAGATTTTTCCTTGGACTCCATTACTTTACTTTTGAAGAATTGGGTTAAGATTAGCTCATTTTTCAGAAAGATTCCTTATTTTGATTCTCCTTTGACTGGCAACATTCTTTCTATTTTTTACGGTTAGTGTTAAGTTCAAAGCTTACCTTGTTTTGGTTCTGGCTGAGTTTCAAACCGCAGATCTAAGTTGTTAGTAATAATAATTCAATCCAAAACCCAAATACCCTTTCTCGCTTTCCCGCTTACGCCAGCATCATTGGACCAGGTTTTCCCACTCTTCTGATTTTTGCTCTTGCTCTGACCTCCTGCCAAGCACCAATGCCCTTCTGTTGTCTTCTTTACGTCGGGTTCTAACTTTTTAAGTTTAAACCATAAGAAACATGTGTTTCTGCGGTTGTTTTCTTCCATTATTTTTTATAACCAATTTTGGTTAAGTTTCTCACCTCAATTCTGCACCTCAAATACCAAGTAAATAAAAAGGCTTTGTTTTCCAATCTCAACAGTAAGTTGAGATTGTTTGACTTGCACCTCAAAAAAGGTACTTGCTAGGTTTTGTGGCTTGTGTTTTCTTTTTTTAATTTAGTTAACTTATTTCTTTTCCTTCTTTGATCTTATGATTCCTTTTGAATTTCTATTTCACCAGTTAGGTAGTTTCTATAATAATACACACAATCTGATTATTGATAGTTTTAACCCTCCAACTAGTGGTGAGCAATTCCCTGACTTAGAAATCAATCTTTTGACCAAATCCTCAGTCATTAAGACTGGGTTCTATTTTATTTTCTTAGGATTAATCAACCGCCTCAGTCCTTATTTTGCATCTTATAAGCTTCTAGGAGCCCTAGTCCAGTTGTTACTACAAACTTTACCTACCTTTTTATATTTGACCAACATAAATATCAACAGTATTAAAGCTTTAGTCTATAACCACCTTCCCCAAACTATGAGACCTTACAAATGGTACCTTGTTCAAGTAATACCCACATCCTCTCATCTCTGGGCTTCTGATCTGGCCATAAAGACTTTGCAACATCTCAAACCCAACAATCTTAAGTTGGTACCAACACAGGAGCAGTTGGTCAAATTCATCAGCAATAAGCGTATTGCCGCCAATCCCCCCCCCCCCAAGGCTTTGGACGTTCTGTCAGAGCTCACACTCACTCATGAGCTTAAGCAGCTTCCAAGTGGGGAGCGCTTCCTGCTCCATGACAACGGCCTGCCGCCAAGGAGCGCATAATCTGCTACTCAACTCAGCAGAACCTGATGGAGTTGAAAAGGGTGCCAACCTGGCTAGTTGATGATACCTTTGCCACTTGCCCCCAGATGTTCAAGCAGCTCTGGATGGTTCATGCCCAGATTGACATCTGGGTGATTTCACTTGTGTTCTTTCTTCTTCCTGGGGCCACTGAGGCCATCTATACCCACACGTTCTCCATCCTCTGCCAAGAAATTGCCCTCCTTCCTCTCACCAACAATGACAAATCCAAGAAGACTCCCCCCACCCTGCGCCAACCCACCTGCCTCTGACAAGGACCAGGCCACCCTGGACTTGGAGGAAAAGGCAAGGCTAAGAGCTCTTGGGCCTCACATGTGCATTATGGACTTTGAGCCTGCTCAGCTCAATGCATTTGAGCAGCTGTTCAGCGGGGAGGTGCAGGGGTGCCACTTCCACTTCCACTTCCACTTCCGCCAAGCAGTTGCTTGTAACGTGCAGGCTCACACCAAGCTTAGTAGGTTGAGCCGGAGGGATACTTTGGACACCTGCAGATTTGTGCTGGCACAATTTAGTGCCTTGCCTTTTTTAAAGCCAGAGCACACTGCGCAGGAGTTTGAGGTGCTCTCAAAGGATCCCTACATAGTGAAGCACCCCGAGTTCAAGCCTTTCCTTGAGTACTTTGAGCCCCAGTGGATTGAGAAGGTTGTCACGCAGAGGCGAGGCAAGGCCTGTGCCAAGGCCAGCTGGAATGTGTACCGGGCGGCAGTGAATGGTGAGCTCAAGACCACCTCAGCGCTAGAGGCTTATCACAAACACCTCAAGTGTCAGGATTCACCTTTTATTAGCTGCTATTCTGTCTTTTACATTTATCTGCTTATTTGGCTACTAGTATAACCAAGATTGTCCTATTCACTTAATTTCTAAATCCCCTGCTTCCTACCTCCATTTTCAATATTTAAAGTCTTAGATTGGCTTTGTTTAAGCCAACTTATGATCTAAATAATGGTTAACACTATTCTGAACATTCCTTACCTTTTTGCCACCCGGTTTTGAACCCTGGATCTACTTAAGAAGATTAGAAAGTTGGCTCCAGAAAGCTTACCTTTCACTTTACAATTTACTAAGCGTTTGGACTGGTTTTTCCCTCACTTTTTTTGCTCGCTCTTACCCAGAGCTTTGCCTTAACCGCCTATCACTCCTTCCAGTCTCCTTTAGCTTGAATTTAGCTATTCCAAGTTAAATATTAAGTATTTTACACCCTTTACCTCTGTTCTTGTTTAAGAGTTTTATATAACTGAAAATGGTTAAACTCTCACCTCAATTCCTGCATTCCACAAACAAAGCTTAATAAAAGGCTTGGTTTTCTCCAGTCTCAACACTAAGTTGAGATTGTTTGACTTGCACCTCAAAAAAGGTACTTGTTAGTTTTTGTGGCTTGTGTTTTCTTTTTTTAATTTAGTTAACTTATTTCTTTTCCTTCTTTGATCTTATGATTCCTTTTGACTTTCTATTTCACCAGTTAGGTAGTTTCTATAATAATACACACAATCTGATTATTGATAGTTTTAACCCTCTAACTAGTGGTGAGCAATTCCCTGACATAGAAATTGATTTTTTGACCAAGTCCTCAGTCATTAAGACTGGGTTCTATTTTATTTTCTTAGGATTAATCAATCAACTCAGCCCTTATTTTACCTCCTACAAGCTTCTAGGAGCCCTAGTCCAGTTGTTACTACAAACTTTACCTACTTTTTTATATTTGACCAACATAAATATAAACAGTATTAAAGCTTTGGTCTATAACCATCTTCCCCAAACTATGAGACCTTACATCAAGGCCAACTTTGGGCTTCACCCAAAATTCAATAAATTTTTCTCCCTCCTGCAGCACGAGCAAGAGAAAACAATCTCCAAGCTCCAGGACCTCTCCAACCGCGTCCCCCCACCAAGCCAACCACCCGCTGTACCCTCTTCACCAAGGCCATCCAGGGTGCGGCCAAGCACAAATACAAGGCCTCTGAGCTTAAGCAGCAGCTTGAGCTTATTGCCACTGCCCTCCTGGAAGGGGCCAAAATGAAACGGGGAAAGAATGATGAGGAATAAACTTGCTTGCTCAGTTATATGATTTTTACTTTTAACTTTTTAACTTTAATTTTTACTTATTAGCTTTGATCATTTAGTTTTTAATTTTAATTTTTAAGTTTTTTTTATTTAATTAGATAGATGTGATTGTTCTATGTATGCATGGTAAGTTTGAGATGAATATTTATAGTTGAAAGTAAGTGAAATATTTTAATTTTTGTTAATTTCCAAACAAAACATATGATATTCACAGTTGTGCTTATATGAACTATATCAAATAAACATTAATATTTTTCATATTTTGCATAACGTTATATGTTGTGTTTTTGTTTATTTTTGTCTCATTGGAATTTTAATTTTTATGGTAATAAAAAATATTTTTATAGTGAAGAGTGTAAATTAAATAGTAAAATGAGAGATATTTGCTTATTTATCCTTATTTCTATTAATTAAGTTACTGTTTTTATTGCATTTTTAAGCTCTCTGAGGTCACTTTAGTATACCATAGCTGTAGGGCTTATTTTTTATATTAAAAGTTTTCAGTACATCAAGATCTGTTAATTAAAAAAGTGTTGATTTCCAGTTGCTGATCAGGGCAAAAGCTGAATTCTCACTTTGCTATAGTGTTGACTACCAGGGAGTTGATTTTAAGGGAGTCAATCACCAGGGAGTCAAACTTACCACAGTTGCTGTCTCAGCTGATAAACTTGGTTTGATATGTCCTGGCTACAGGTCCTCATTGTATTGAGTCAAGTTGCAGGTATTCTTTTCTTACTTGGGACTTTGCTAGGGGTTCTGCAAACAGTTTGAAAGCTTAATTGCTTTATATGATAGATTATAAAATGATACTTCAAGAGAGATCAATGAAGGCAGGTGTAATAGAAGGAGCTATGATATTCTCTTTGGTGGGAACAGATAGCTGTATGTGAATTAGGATTATTATGTGAAGCATGCAGAGTGAATCATAGAAGTCTATGTTGAGAGATATAGCAAAGAAGCCTGAACCCCATGTAACATCCATTCTTTGTACTGTGTTGTGGTTTAAAGATGAAGCTAAATAATCCAGCAGGAGAATATAATGTTTGTGTATATAATAGGCCTAGATTAGCATCCAAAGATCAATAAAGCTATATTATCTTAAAGGAGTAATAATGATCAAAGTTTTTTTGGTGTAGACTAAAAATGGTATACAAGTACTTGACTAAATCCCTAAAAAGGGTGGAAGGATTAAGGTATATTTATTAGAGAATAGTTATTTATAAAGAGTAGGTCATACATTTAATATATAAGGACAAACTAAACAATAGGAACAACAGGAATGTGATTGTGCAATGTCCCAATTTGTTTTGAAATTGAAGAAGCTCCTTTTGGAGTAATTAAATATACTTGAGAATTAAGAGAAAAGCAAGCTCAGTCTGAGTAACTCAAGGGTTGAATCCTATTCAGACCACATCACTACTGTCTGAAAGTGCATATTCATAATGTTTTAAGTGTTCTTTGTCAACCATGAAAGTTTAGGCCAAATTGCACTGAAGTTGGTGGGACATTTAATTCATTTTAATGGATGGAAAGTTGGTTTGTTTTAATAGTCATTTTATCGGAATGACGGAAAATCTGTGTTTTTTGTTGGATGATGGAATATCTTCTGGTCCCAAGCTTTCTGGAGCTTAGCAAGCTGCTCACGAAAGCGCTGCGATTTAGGGGTTGGGTTTACTTTAGAAAATATACAGCAAGACACGAAATTTGAGTCCCATTGAATTGTCAAGCTGTGAACAGAAAACCGTACTGGGAACTAGTGAAATTTGTATATTGAAGCAAAGTCAAGGGTAAAGTGTATACTTGAACCTTAAAACTGTATACTCAAGGGTACGTTATCACTAAGCAGCTGTCACTAGAAGCTGAAAATATTAAAATTTTGTTTAAAGTTTCAATATATCTTGCTAAGCCCAAGTCAAATATTGTAGGCTTTAAAATCATATCAACATAAATCCACCGCTTAAAATATAGAGCTTGCTGTTTGTTGACTAGAGGATAATTTTTGAGCAACTTAAGCATCCTGTTTATTTTTTACCTTTAAGTGCGCCATATAGTTTTTTTAGAAAGTCAGTGTATAACCAAGGATATTTTATAGCCTGTTTAAGGCCTAATATTTATTTGTTCCTTACACACCTGCTTGAGGGGGTAGTATATATAGTGTGTTTGTTTCCGTGAAAGTGGTTTAAATGCTTCTCCAAAAAAACTTTCGCGCTTAGGCTTTATAACTTGGTATATTCCCTTAAACCAAGGAAAAATTTTATCCTTGAAAAGCTAATAGTTTTATTAGAAACTCACTATGCCACAGCCAAAGAAGTTTAAACATGACGTTCGTCATAGCTCAGGAAAGGCCAAAGTGCCGGCTTCTTTAAACTCGCTCGATCACGCCGGTTCAAGTGATCAAGAAAACGATAGCGGCGAAGTATTCCAGCTCAGTGAAGTAAATCTCAGTACTACTCCGCTGAGTGATCAACACCTCAAAATTTTACTTAAGCATGTGTTGGTTGGTTGCACTCTCTTAGTTTTTAAAGGCTCCCGGCCTAACGAAGCAGGAAGTGAAAAGGAACAGAGGCTTGCTGAAGTTCTTTCTGTACGGACAACAATCTCCCCCAACCAGCCAGAATTTTACGTGCACTATTGTGGTTTTAACAAGCGTCTAGATGAATGGGTTCACTACAGTAAACTAGACATAACGAAGCCAATACAGTACCCTAAGGGGGTAAAGAATCCTCTCGGGGGAGTGGAAGGAAGCCGAACAATGGATTCCAAAGACCTCCATGACCCAGCACATAAGAACAGTACTGCACGTAGCGCAAGGATTCGTAATGGGCTGCATGTCTCTGATTCACCGAGTGTTCGCAAGAAAGACCAGCTGGATGGATCCTACTGGGATAGCGATGAAGAACGGAAAGATCACGAGCCAATCCGTTCATCTGGTTCAATGACCCAAAATATTCATGAGATTTCACGTGTAAAAAATCTAAGTCGCGTCCAAATAGGCCAGTACGAGGTTGAGCCTTGGTATTTTTCACCCTATCCACCAGAATTCTCCGACTCATCTCTAGTGTATATATGCGAATTCTGTCTCTGCGCGTATCATAAAGAAATATGCTTCCGGCGTCATCGTTCCAAGTGTAAGCTGCGCCACCCTCCCGGCAAAGAGATCTACCGAAACAAGGATATTTCCTTCTTTGAACTCGATGGCCGCATCCAGAAACCTTATTGCCGTTGGTTAGGACTACTCTCCAAGCTGTTCCTTGACCACAAGACGCTGTATTACGACATGGATCCCTTCCTTTTCTACGTCATGACCCAGAATGACGAATATGGCTGCCATATCCTAGGCTACTTCTCAAAAGAAAAGGAGTCTTTGGAAAATTACAATCTAGCCTGCATCCTAACTCTTCCCCAGCACCAGCGCAAGGGTTATGGCCGACTGTTGATTCAATTTAGCTATGAGCTCTCTAAAATAGAGAAGAAGAACGGGTCGCCAGAAAAGCCCCTGTCTGACTTGGGCCTGCTGTCCTATCGTGCCTACTGGTCTGAGGCTATTGTCGACTATCTACTTTCACTCAAGCGCATGGATGATAGATCGGCTGCTAGTGTTGAACAAATCGCTGCTGCCACAGCCATCACGCCCCTCGATATAGTACACACTCTCAATACCCTCGGTGCCCTCAAGTACTATCGCAACGAGTTTGTCTTACATTTATCAGATGCAATCATCGAAGGCTTCATCCGCACTTCCAAAAAGCACCGTCATGTCATCGATCCCTCGTGTATACAGTGGACCCCATACTCTGCCTCAACCAATCAACCTCGATATATTAACTAGTATTTTAAACCACATCTATAAAGAGTTGATACTAATCCTTTAACAATGATGACATTCAAATCTTAACATCTGGGACATTATTTTTCTTGTTATGCCTAAGCGCAGGACTGATTATTTTATAACTTAATAATATTCATATTCAAATTATTCAGAAAGGTTAAAATACAATCAATGTCAAATCTTTAATTGATCTTGGGCTTAGATATTTTTTAAGAAATAATTTATCAATTTTAGAATTGAAAATTGCACCTTATAATATTACAGAAAATATCTTAAGTGCTACTACAAACCAAAAATATTTATGATGAGTTGCATGGGAGAGTAATAGCAGCCCCAAAGCTATAAATGTTATTACCCTATCTTTGGCTCATCATAAATATTCTTAGTTTGTTTCAGAAAAAAAGGTTGTTGTTTTTGAAAGACTGATAACACTATTTAAAATACACCCTCTAGTAAGCTGCCCTACTTCATGAACTTGCCCTAATGCACCACTAGCATCTTATGATATTTTTGTTTCTCTGGTACAGTAGTTTTAAAAGCTATGGCGACAACCAAAAATACTTCAGATTTAATCAAAATGATTTCAGATTTGAATGAAATCCAAGTCGCGCAAGATTCAGGATTCAAGCAATTTATAAAATTTCAGTTAATAAATGAACTGTCAAACAAAAAACAAAATTTCACTAGCCCATTATATGAAATTATATCAAACATCAAGCGGTGTAGTTCAAACCACAAACAAAATGAACTGACGCAACAAGTGAAATGGATGAATGCTGTTCCAGAGTATATTATAATCCAATCAGGATTCATATGAGGCACCGACAGAAGGACTAAAATGAAACAAAATTTGAGCAATCTAGAAGCAAGATTCCACAAGCACAAAACAAAATGAACTCACACAAGATGTGCAGTATGAGCAGCCTAAAATAGAAAAATAACAGTATAACAGCCAATTAACAGCTATCCAATTTAGGGACAGAGGCATTTTATTTATTTTCATGGATCCTTATTTGTATGGAATGATTTTGAGAACCTTCCAAATATGGACTCAAGATTACAATAAAAATAAATCATTAAATTTTAAAATTTCTACTTTTAGTGATTTTATCCTAGGTTTTCTTTAATATGGTTTTCAACAGCAACATCTTCAATGGCACAAGCAGCCAAGCCAGCAGCAGCCAAGCCAGCTTCAATGGAGGCGAGGCTCAGAACATGGAGGCACTTGTTTACACCCAAGCCTTTGAGTCGGGTAACAAGGAAGCTGACCTGTACCTGACCACTGACCCCTATGGCGTTGACTTGTTCAGTAGTCACATAGTGTCTAGCTCTGCCCCTGCTCCCGTACCCACCCCCGCACAAGCTGCCCACCAACCAACCAATAAGGATGGCAACCTTGATTTGGAACAACTTCCTGCCACCAGCCAACCAGCCCCTCCTACAGCCAATCAGGCTTCAGCTCCCCCGGCCCAGCGCCCCAAGCGACAAATCATCATTGCCCAAATTCTTCAGGAAATTGTGGCACTCAACCTGCAGGGTCTGTCCTGGGATCAGATTGCCGCCCAGTTGTAATTTACCTTAGCCATCATAATGCAGGAGTTCAATAACCTAATGAATAAGGGGAATCTGAAGGGACAGCCAAGAAGCCAAAGAAGCAGATTGACTCCCAGATCACCAAGGCATACCCAATAATGCTCAATCTTCTACAGCAGGACCCCAAGCTTCCATTGACCCAGGTCTGGAAGCAACTTGCGCACCATAACATATGGGTGTCTGAGCGCATGGTGCAGCTCTGGATGTATGGGAAGGTGGCTTCCATACGGGTTCTTACCAATTTTGCCGGTGACCAATGGGATGGCGCTGAGAATTCCCCGTATGATCTTGAGATTGAGGCAACACTGGTCCAATGCCTGACAAGTCTGTCAGATAATGTCATTTTCATCTCCTACTACAAGTTATCAATTGCATTTGACAATTTTGGTGAGATGGGAAAAGCCGCCACCAAGAACGGAAGGAAGAAGGTCAAAAAGGGGACGTTCATTGGTGCATTTCTGGCTGTGTTGGCCAAGGGTTTTGTCTATTATTGGACAAACCCTGATTTTGTCAATGGGTACTCATACGGCCACATCCTTGGTGGATTGCCCGACTCCTGGGATGGCTCAAATTCAAAGCATTGGGTTTTCTTGAGCCACCAGATGAAGGGTAGCTCCACTGCCCTTGAGGCCATCCAGGGACGCGGGCACCAAGCCTCTGTGTACCCAGCTGGCCACGCCGACGTCCATCTGGGTGATGTTGTCTTCTTTAACATTGGAGATACACTGCAGGAACGCCGCCCTCAGGCTTTCAACAACCTCTATCTTGGGGTCCTTGACCACAATTCTCTCTTTGGTCACCAAATGGTGGCTGACTTGTTTGCACAAATGGTTTTCCATGTGAATATGGGCAGCCAATCACGTAAGGATAAGCGCCTTCCACCTTGGGCCACTGCCACTTACCAGCCCATCCAGCCAATGACCAATGAGGAGTACAATGAGCAGTATATGGCGGCCATCACGCGCAATCCTCCTGCCTCCACCCCTGCCACCAACACCCCTCACCCACAAGCCCCACCCACCCAATCCCAGACCCACCAAGCCCGCTCAGAAGCGCATCCCTGATGTCAAACCTGTCACTCTTCCCCGCCTCAATAAACCTCCTGTTGCTGAACATTTCTATTTATATTATCATTATTTTGAATTTCAATTGTTCAGGTTCTCTTTGTTTATAGTTGGGTTTATTCTTTATGTTCAGCTTTTTTCTATAAAATCATATATTTACTATGTTGTGTATCTAGATCCAGAACATAGTTATTTTTAGTACCCAAACCCAGCCCCCTGGGAAAATATTAACAACAACTTGGTGATCAACTGAATTTGAATTAGAAAATTATAGTGTTAATTGTATTTAAATAAAGTTGTTACTGATCCAAATTCAAAACCTTAATGATAAACTTTAAGCCAATCAGGAGCCAAGTGATAAAGTGATTGTTGTGACATAAAGGGTCATTCAATAATTCTTTGATGCATGTGCGCTAATTCATATGATTGGCTGGATGTTTTGCCATTGTACGCCACAGCGGCAATGGCGTACAATGGCAAAACATCCAGCCAATCATATTAATTAGCGCACATGCATCAAAGAATTATTGAATGACCCTTTATGTCACAACAATCACTTTATCACTTGGCTCCTGATTGGATTAAAGTTTATCATTAAGGTTTTGAATTTGGATCAGTAACAACTTTATCTAAAATCAATTAACACATAATTTTCTAATTCAAATTTAGCTGATCACCAAATGTTGTTAATATTTTCACAAGGGGCTGTGTTTAAGTGCTAAAAATAACTGTGTTCTGGATCTAGATACACAACATAGTAAATATATGATTTTATAGATATAAGCTGAACATAAAGAATAAAACCAACTATAAAAAAGAGAAATGAACAATTGAAATTAAGAATAAAGATAATATAAATAGAAAATGTTTGGTGACAGGGAGTTTATTAGGGGACAGGGAAAAGTGATGCCAAGTAGGCAGAATACCGCAGGAAGGAAGATGTAGAGGCAGTGCTAGCCTGGGGGTCTGGGATTGGGTGAATGGGGCTGTCAGGTGGGGGTGACGGGGGTAGAGGCAGGAGGATTGCATGTGATAGCCACCATATACTGCTGATGATATTCCTCTTCCATCATTGGGAGATTGGCTGATAGATGGATGTGGCATGGGGTGGGAGGCTTTTATCCTTATATAATTGATTGCCCATGTTCACATGGAAAACCATTTGAGAAAACAAGTCAGCAACTATTCGGCAACCAAAGAGAGACTCATGGTCAAGGACACCAAGATAGAGGTCATTGAACGCCTGGAGGCAGCACTGCCAGGCTGTGTCTTCAATACTGAAGAACACTACATTGGCCAGATGGATATCTGCATGACCAGCGTGGTAGACTGAGGCCTGGTGCCTGTGTCCCTGGATGGCCTCAAGGGTGGTGGAACTTCCCTCCATCTGGTGACTCAAGAAAACCCAGTGCTTGGAATTTGAGCCATCCCAGGAGTTGAGTGATCCACCAAGGATGTGGCCGTACTCATAGCTATCTGTGAAATCTGGGTTTGTCCAATAATAGACAAAACCCTTGGCTGACACAGCCAGAAATGCACCAATGAGCGTCCCCTTTTGACCTTCTTCCTTCCGTTCTTGGTGGCAGCTTTTCCCATCTCACCAAAATTGTCAAATGCAATTGATAACTTGTAGTATGAGACAAACATGACATCATTGGAAAAACTTGTAAGGCATTTGACTAGGGTGGATTTAATGGCCTGATCATATGGGGAATCCTCACTGCCATCCCATTGGTTGCCAGCAACATTGGTCAGTACCTGGACTGAAGCCACCTTTCCATAAATTCAGAGCTGCATCATGCGCTCAGACACCTAAATGACATGGTGTGCAAGTTGCTTCTGGACCTGGGTCAGGGGAAGCTTGGGGTCCTGCTATAGGAGATCAAGCATTATTGGGTATGCCTTGTTGATCTGGGAGTTGACCTGCTTCTTTGGCTTCTTGGCTATCTTGATCATATTTCCCTTATTCATTAAGTTATTTAATTCTCACATTATAGTGGCTTGGGTAAATTGCAACTGGGCAGCAATCTGGTCCCAGGTCAGGCCACACAGGTTCAGTGCCATAATTTCTTAGAGAATTTGGGCAGTAATTATTATGTGTTTGGGGCGCTGGGCTGCAGGAGCTGAAGCCTGATTGGCTGAAGGGCAGGTTCACTTGTGGCAGGAAGCTGTTCTGAATCAGGGTTGCCATTCTGATTGGTTGGTTGGTGGGCAGCTTGTGCAGGGGTGGGTAAGGGGGTGGGGGCAGAGCTAGACACTATGTGACTATTGAACAAATCAAAGCCATAGGGGTCAGGGACAAGTACAGGTCAGCTTCCTTGTTACCCGCCTCAAAGGCTTTGATGTAAACAGGTGCCTCCATGTTCTGAGCCTCACTTCCATTGAAGCTGGCTTGGCTGCTGATGGCTTGGTTTCTGGTGCTTTCAAAAATGTTGTTAGTAAAAACCATTGTAAAAAAACTAGGATACAATCACTAAAAGTAGAAGTTTAAAATTTTATGATTTATTTTTATTGTAATCTTAAGTCCATATTTTGAAGGTTCTCAAAATCATTCCATACAAATCAGGATCCATGGAAATGAATAAAATGCCTCTATTCCTAAATTGGATAGCAGTTGATTGGCTGTTATACTGTTATATTTCTATTTTAGGCTGCTTATACTGCACATCTTGTGTGAGTTTATTTTGCTTTGTGTTTGTGAAATCTTGCTTCTAGATTACTCAATTTTTATTTTTCTTTAGTCTTTCTATTGGTGCCTCATTTGAATCCTGATTGGATTATAACATATTCCAGAACAGCATCCAACCATCTCACTTGCTGTGTCAGTTCATTTTGTTTGTGGTTTAAACTACGCAGCTTGATATTTGCTATAATTTTTTATAATGGGCTAGTGAAATTTTGTTTATTGTTTGGCAGTTCATTTTTTAACTAAAAGTATTTAAATTTTATTGAATCCTGAATCTTTCTTGACTTGGATTTTGCTTGAATCTGAAATCATTTTGTTTAAATTTGAGGTATTTTTGGTTGTTGCCATAGCTTTTAAAACTACTGTATTAATTGTTTTTTGGTCATAAATGTTCACTGATACTTGTTTGTTTTGATAAATTTGATCTTTTTATTAATTTTAATCCTAAAACAGACACTCAGAGTATTTATTTCCTTTTTGTATTCTATATTGTATTCTTATATAGGACAAGCTGATAACAGAATTATAGATTCACCCATTTGTTTTGATATTTGATATTTTTGTTATCTGTTTCAGTTGATATTGTGGTTTTCTATTGGATTCAGTTTGTAACTTTTGTGACTAAGTTCCATGCGTTCATAAAAAAAATAGTAAACATAGTAGATGTATTCTATGATTGAAACTCATGTGTTCTAGTGTTTGGTACATTTTTTGTTGAATCATTATAAATTTGTTCTTAGTTTGAATAGGTTGTTGTGTGACTGGACATATTTTCCAAATAATGCACATTTTTCATGGAATTGGCTTCTATTTAGATCTAAAAAGTTAAAATTTTTTGTGTGACTGAACCTGCATGCTTTAAATTGACTAATATATGTTTATCTCAACAGTTTGAAACCTCTTTAATTATATTTACATTTTATTGAGGCAATAGCAAGAGATTTTGTTTTGCTTTTATTGGGGTATAAAAAACTCTGAGAGTGGGTGAAGCTGTGTCTGTCCTTACTTAAACTCTGGTTAAAAGATACAGTAGCTGTCAGAGCCCAGGTGAAAATACCCAACATGTGGGGGAGTATTCTAGCAAGATAGGGTGCCAAGTTTGACACTTGGAACCTCGTGAGTGAGATGACAATTGGGTATACTGTCAATACTCAGAAGAACACCTTATTGTGCATGTTAAATTTTCCAAAATTACTGGTTAATTTGTGAAAACATAGTACATAAAGGTGTATACAGATATGGACAGGTAGAGTGAAGAGAAACCAATGTGGGCCAGTAGTACAGCTTGGAGTAGGTTAGGTGTGCTGGCTCCTTGTAGTAGTATTTGTTGGTGGGTTCTTGGAATAGCCCATATGGATTGAATGTGGTTTGGTGGTCCCCAATCTCTAGGAAAGCTGTAATAATAGCAGAGAAGATAAGGTGGTTCATCTCCTGGCTCCTGGGAAAGGGTTCACAAAGCTTAGTGTCTGACTTTATGTAGTGATGAAGTCTTTAGATGTTTTATATGATAACAATTGAGGGTAATTTCTCTCAATAATAGCATACTATCATCAAGATATTTGTCTTTGTTGTATAATAGTGCCCCTATGTGGCAGGAATATTGGGAAACATTGGATTGGGATCCCAATATACTTGGTGTTGCCTGAGATTCCCTTTCCTGGGTGGCATTGTGAATTATAAAGTGGAAATGTATTTCCAAAATCTAACTTGCAGTGACATGAAGAGGATTGGGCCTTCTTCATGCACCCAAATTCATGTGCTGGATTTGGTGCATGTATATTGGTGCAGTGTAGCTTGTCAACCCCTCCCATATTTGGGAGATTCCCAATTTGGGCAGCAGTTCCCTCCAAATTGGGATTTGGGGAAATTTCCTTTCTGGTTTCCCAATTTGGAAGTTTCTCCATTTGGCGGGGTAGACAGGCCAGCTGTGGGGTGTGTGCCACCAGCAGCCAGCTGGCAGGCAGGCTGGCCAGCCTATAAAAGGCCAAATAATCAAATTTCAAAACTTTAAATTTTTGTTTTGCTGCACACTTTTTGCAGCAGTTTCCTCAATAAGGGGGAACTGCTGCAAATAATTCCTTTCATTTCTTTGTGTTGATGTGCTGCAAACATTAATTTCTTGCACTAATTTTTCAGGAATATTCCTGACACTAGGGGGTCTTGACTGGATTCCATTAAATCTATAAACAAAAAAGGCTAAATTATCACTTTATTCAAGGGCTAAACTTAGAATGATCACAAGGGGATCATTGTGGGCAAAACTTTTATATAACATTTGTTGTATTATTAACTCTGTGTATGTTTGATTGGTCTATTAGAAGGATAGCTACTCAGCATAGATAGTTAAGACTATGAATTATTTCCTATCAAGTATGTGGATGTAAGATAGGACTCTTTGATGCTAATGTATTAGCAAATGCATCCAAGAACAACCACAGAGATTCAGCAGCCTTCTCAGGCATTGAAACATGTAGCTAAATTGAGGAGATGCTTGTTATCCAGATGAGCCTTGAAATCCTTGCTTCAGCCCCCAAAATACCTCCAGACCCTTAGTGCTAATTAACATCAGACATTAGTATGAGTCATTAGCACTAAGATAACTATATAAATCCCTCTTCTCTTTCATGATAAACTAAGGATTTTTATATACTATTAACTCATCACATTTACTTGACTTTGGCTTATTAGCAGTTAGATAGAATGTGTAGTTTAAGTCCCTGAAAAGCATAAGCCTTGGCTCTTGCTCCAAGCCATAAATCTTATTACTGTCAGTTGGGTGAAAGGACATCCCAATTTACAACATCATTTTAGTAGGTTCTTTAGAATCTTCTAGACAGTCTTAGGGACTCTGCTGGTGGCATTAGGCTGGGGTTTTGGGGCATCTACTGAACAGCATTAATCATATTTCTTTGTAAAATTCCGCAGATCAGACTTTGCACCTGAATTTTGTCTAAAAATAACTTGTATTGATTCTCCTGGTGTTTGGCTTCAAAATGTGTGTTTGGACGTCCAAATCCAATCACTGGTTAAAAAGTTATGCTTGAATTTAAATTTACTTCATTTCTTGAGTCAGGCTCCAATATTTTTGCCAATTTGTGGTGGTCAGACAATTTGGCTGGCATCAAAACTTTAACCAGCTGTAACTTGGCGTCTAGAGAAGCCAGAGAAGATATCAAACTAGTATTGAGGATCTGGATGTACAAGTATTATGGCTACTGCCAACTTACTTAACATCCAGCCATTGCCCAATTTGGTATCCTTCCAATATACAGTTTAACATATCAGAAATGGCAACCAAGCAATATCACCTGAATGTCCAAGTATCCAGTGGCTTGAACCCATCCCAAACATGACCAACCCCTAGGTTCAATCCAACTAAATCTCTGCCACAGCCAAATCTATATAAGTCTAAAATATTATCCAATAAAAGATACTTCTCTTCTTTCCTAATTTCATATTTGAAGCTTCCTCAAAAGGCGCTCCTCATCACTGGTAGCAGCTACAGTTTTTTGACCACACCCATGAAAGAGAAAATTACTGACCAAAACCTGCCCACCTTTGCTCACGTACTCAACCAGGCCACATCCCAGGAGACCTGGAAGACTTACTTCCATGCCCACAACATTGACAAAGACATACCTAGTGGATGCACCATATTTGAAGGACTGGTCATGCCCAAAGCATGCACCAAGATAATTCAATACAGTTGCTCTCTTCAACCAAAACCACCTATCACAGGTGAAGTTACCAACACCAAATACATTGGTATCAACAAGTTCTTTGATAAAAACAAAGAAAACGTCATCAACTGGCTAGACCACTCAGACGCTAAACTCTGCGCCAGCGGCATCCCCCACAAAAAATGGGTCCAGGAAGCCAGCAAGTGCCTGTACAAGACCGCAGCTAACTGGTTTGCCACCTGAGTTAGCTCATAAACTGACAGCCAGCTTGACAACTGGGAAGAGTTCAAAGCAGACATCACACAAAATTTCTGCGTCACCAAATCCCTCCAATACATTGCAATACAGCTCAGCAATCTTCCTCAAAAGACCACTATCACGGCTTATGCCAATGAATTCAAGGAAATACATTTCAAAAGCCAAAACCCAGTGCAAGCTGACAACGTACATACCAGAGCCTCATCCATCAACAGAATGAAACCCTCTTTTGCTGCCCTCATCTGCCCAGAGGCTAGCACCTCCATGCCTGCGCTCATTGCAGAAGCCAAATACGCAGAAAAACGCGCAAACATGGAATATGCTGCATGCAATGGCAATTGCTCCTCAAATGGCAATGGCAGAGAAAACCCCAATGGCAATAAACGCCAAAACACCAATCATAGCAACGGCAACTCCAATTGCAACAATGGCAATTGCAGCCAAAGCGCAAACTGCTCCCGTCCCAAGAAAGAGGACACCGCTGAAGTAAACAATGCTGAAATAGCAACCCACTATGAATCTGACCCCACATTCTATGACCTCAAAGGTCTCAAAACAGAGGAACAGGGAAAAGAAGAGGGGGAACAGGATTAAGTGCCCCTGTCTCCCCCCTAACTTGACAAGAAACTGTACCAAGGCACAAACCTTGCTGCTTGCATCCCACGTGTCCCGCAATCCTCCATTTTTATGAGCTTAAAAGTTAAAGATTGCCCACAACTTCTTGTCTACCCATGCACTTATAAATATCATACACATAAGTTTTAATTTGACTCTGGTGCACAACATACTATGGTTAGCAAACCATTTGTAACCAAATACAAAATACCAGTTATCAAATCCAACTTCAAATACTCCAGAATGGCAGACAAATCAAAGGTTCTACTCAAAGGCAAAACAACTCCCTTCAGAATTGACCTCCAAGGCATACAAACGTCCATCAAAGGACTTGTCATGAACAACATAAACTACAACATTGTAGCAGACATGGACTGGTTCAACCAAGTGAACCCCAGCATACATTGGAAAAAAAACCATGACCATCAAACACAACAGATGTAAGGTCTCATGGTCTGGGGAAGATGATTATAAACTAAAGCCTTTAACCCAGTAATTTTTATATTGGTCAAATACAAAAAGGTAGGCAAAGTTTTCAATAGCAACTGAACTAAGGCTCCTAAGAGCTTATACAAAGTAAAATAAGGACTAAAGCAATTTATTAACCCTAAGAAGATAAAATAGAGACCAGTCTTAATAACCAACAATTTGGTTAAAAAGTCAATTTCTAAGTCTTGGAAATGGTCTGCACTAACAGGGGGATCAAAGCTATCAACAATTAAATTGTGGGTGCTACTATGGAAGCTACCTAACTGGTGAAGGATAAAGTAAAAAGGAATCATGGACTAAGATTTAAACTAAGACTAAAAATTGAAGAAGAAAACAAGCCACAAAACCTAATAAGTACCTTTTTGGGGTGCAAGTCAAACAATCTCAACTTATTGTTAAGATTGGAAAACCAAGACTTTTTATTTTACTTGGTTTGTGAGGTGCAGAATTGGGGTGAGAAGGCTAATCATGATTGGTTAGGTGACTTGGTGTTAAAAAAACAAAACAAAAGAACATGTTTCCTGCAATTTTAACTTAAAAAGTTAGATACCAAGGTAAAGGGGACGGCAAGGAGAACGGTGGTTGCTTAGTAAACCCTTGTGAAAAGCAAAAAACGGTGGAAGAGCAGGAAAAATCTGGTCCAAAGGTGCTGGTGTAAGCAAGCAAAAGCAAAATCAAAAGCAAAAATGTAATTGACTTTGGACTTAATTAAAACTAATCTAGTGTATAGATCCATGGTTTGAGAAATGTTCAGGAAACAAAGGTAAGCTTTGAACTTGAAACTAACCGTTAAATAGATAAAATTTGGCCAGTCAAGTGGGGGGAAAAGGGAAGACTGTGAAGGACAAAAAAATAATAGTAACCAAAGATAGAGATATCCGGTTAAAGTTGGAGACCTATCAAAATACTAGCAGCAAAGCATGATGAAAGGAAATCCTGACAGTACCCCCCTAGCTTCTAGTATGAAGGTCCTGGTAGGCCTTAAGCAACTGTTGGCAGTGGTTGAGGTTTTATTCAGGTTCCCAAGTAGAGTCCTCAAGTTCATAGCCTTTCCATAGGATAAGGTATTCAGTGCTAGAATGGAGGGTGCAATGTGATAGAATTTCCTGTACCTCATATTCTTCAGAGCCTTGGAGATGAAGAGGAGGGGGTGGAGCCTTTAATTGATGGCTAGGAGGAGGTTATCTTAACTTCAGGAGGAGTGAACAATGAAAAACATTGTGAATTTGGAAGTGCTTAGGAAGAGATAGTCTGAAGGTGGTAGTTCCAATCTTCTCCACAACTTGGAAGGGTCCAATGAAACAGGGACAAAATTTGCAAGAGGCGACAATGACTGGGAGATTCTTAGTTGAGAGAAGTACCAAGTTGCTAGTCTGAATCTCATTGCCTGGGATTCCTTTCTTGTTGTAGTGTTTCTTGTAGTCTAAGATAGCAGAATGGAGGTGGGCTACAAGTTGGGTCTGAGTTTCCTTGATTGTGGTGGCAAGTTTGGCTGCAGAGCGTGAGCAGAAATAACCCTGTAAGTCTGGGAGGAAGGGGTGTAACCAAGATTTGCTTGAAACGGAGTCATGTCAATAGATCCATGATATTATCACGGCCTATATAAGAGTCTGGTTGGGCTCCCACAGGGGAGGCAGGCCGGGCCTGAAAGGCCATGTACACAATAGGCGCAATCCGTACCAGGTAGTTGAGGGCAGTGGCCAGGGGGCGCCAACTCCCAGTATGGGGCACAACTTGGTTGGCCAGCCCCAATACGGTGATGTAGACAAAACCTAGCTTGCTGAAGTCCTGAGTGGGCGGCGCATTTGGGAGAGGAGGTGCAGTTGGAATCTCCTTCATGGTTGGCGGCAGATCCAAATGGTGTGGATGAAAATACTCCAGATCAAGGGCGTGGGGTGGTTCAACAAGGGCAGCAGGAGTATAACCAGGTGGATGTGGATAGGCTAGTTTGTATATTGTGGTGGATTCACAAATGGATGCAAATAAAATAATTAAGTTTGAGCAAAATAGACAATTCCTGCAATAAGATAATAATTTCTAGGCATAAACTCGCTTTATTAAGATGTCAACAGTGAGGAGGGCTTCTCCCCCTCACTACTTATACTTACTGATGATTCTATGGCCTTTTGTGCCACCAGAGAACTGATGGCATCATTTGAAGGTGGATTTGCAATTTTACCTGGAATTTGTGCTCTTGGCCAAGAGGGTGAGCTCTCATTGGCTGTTATAACATGAACCTTTTGAATTTTGCAGCATGGCAAGTTGCTACAGTTATTTTTAGCTCCTGCAATGGATCAATTGCCCAATTGCACAATCAAATGGTTGCGTTCCCAATGTGCCATTTCCCAATAGGTAAATGGCCCAGATTTGTTAGCAGGCTCAATGCCAGGGATTTGAGGATTGTGTGCCTCTCAAATCCTGGGCCATTTGTTAGTTGAAAGGGGAGATTTTGCCCTAGGAAGTGCTTTGTGGGGGTTTCCATGCTGCATGTTTAGTCACCTCTAGAGAGGCCAACTGACTTTCCAGGACACTCTGGGCCCTGACAGATATTCTGAGTTGTAGGAGTATTGGGCAATGGGAAGAAGGTCAGACCAATTGTCTTGCCTCTCATTGATGAAACAGCAGAGGTACTGTTCCAAGGTTTGGTTTGTTCTTTCAGTTTGTCCATCAGTCTGTGGGTGATATGCAGTGCTGTAGAGAGAGTTTATCCCAAGAGAGGCCATGAGATCTCAACAGAATGCAGAGGTGAACTGAGGGCCACAGTCAGAGACTATGTCACAAGGGACTCTATTATGGGGAAAGATATACTTGATGAATAGCTTGGCGGTTTGTTTGGCGGTGACAGTTGTGTGACAGGGGCAGAAGGAGGCTTCCTTGAAGAAGCGGTCAATCACTACTAAAATAGTGTCATAGCCTGCAGACAAGGGTAGCTGGGTGATATAGTCCATAGAGAGGCTTTGCCAATGACCTTCAGGAATTGGAAGAGGACAGAGTAGGCCAGGTGGCTTGGAGGTGCAATTCTTGTTTCTGAGACATACTAGGCAGCTGGCAACATATTTCTTGGTGGTTTTTACTATCTGTAGCCACCAGTAGTGTGACTTTATGTGGGCCAAGGTTCTCTTATAGCCCAAGTGTCTGGCAGGGAGGGAGTTGTGGAATCCAATTGTGATTTGCAACTGCAAGTCCTTATTGGGTACCATAACAAGTTTGCAGAAGAGAAGCAGGTTGTTCTCAAGTGAATACTCTGAGGGGGGCATTGCTTTAGATAACAGGTCCTGGATGATCTTGTTGGAAGCAGGGTCCTCTGACTGGGCTTTCTGGATGAAATAGGTGTCTGGGAAGTTGAAAAGGGTTGCCAAGATCTGGTTAATGAAGACAGATGCAGGTAGAACTGCCTTGGTGTTGAGACGTTCATATTCAGGGTCAGAGTCAGCAGTTGTAGGGTGTCAAGAGAGTAGGTCAGGGAGGATGCTGAGGGATCCCTTTTTGTAAGTGATGGTGAACAAGAAGTTGGTAAGTTTGATCACCTATTGAGCATGTTTTTGGGATATGTGACGGACTTGAGTGAAGAACAGTAAGTTCTTGTGGTCTGTAAAGATGCTAACAGGATCCAGGGTTCCTTCAAGGTAACGGCGCAAATGCTTGAGAGACTTGATAATTGTGAGCAGTTACTTGTCATGAACAGGATAGTTCTTTTCAGCAGGAAGATGCTTATGGCTGTAGTAAGCTACAGGATGAAGCATACCATCCCCCCATGCTGAAGAAAAACAACACCAACAGTGTAGTTTCTGGCGTCAGCCTCCAAGAAGAAGGGTTTGTTGCTATTGGGCATGAGTAGGACCAGAGGAGTGGCAAATAGGTGGCAGATCCGCTCAAAGGAGTCTTGTGCTTTGGCAGACCATTTGAACTCAAACTTGGTGGAGTTCAGATTTTTGAGGGGGAGGACAATGCTGCTGAAGCCTGGGACAAACTTGCAACAATAATTTGCAAGACCAAGAAAGCCACAGAGTTCCTTGTGGTTCTTTGGTACCGGCCAAAAGAGGATGGTGTCAAGCTTGCTTGGGGCAACGGCAAATTCTTCATTAGTTACAATATATCCAAGGAATTCTATGCTTGTCTGGAAGAAGCAACACTTAGAGAGCATTCAGTGAAGGTGGTATTCTTAGAGCCTGGCCATGAATTTTCTCAGATGATTGATGTGTTCAGAAGTATTCTTGGAGTAGATTAAGATATTGTCAAGATACACCACCACAAACTTGTTCAGGAAGGGAAGGAGGACCTCGTTCATGAGGGCTTGGAACGTTGAAGGTGCATTGCATAAGCCAAAGGGCATAACCTTGTACTTGTAGAGGCCAAAAGAAGTGCAAAAAACAGTTTTCCATCCATGTCCCTTGGCAACACAGATCTGGTTGAAAGCTTCATGGAGATCAACCATGGAGAAGATCTGACTGCCCAAGAGGCAGTCTGTGAGAGCTTTGGCTGATGAAATGGGACAGCAATACTTGATTGTGACAGCATTCAGGGCACAATAGTTGATACATGGTCTCTTGGAACTATCAGACTTGGCAACAAATAAGATAGGCAAGGAGCAGGGTGACATAGAGCAAGTGATGAAGCCTTTGCTAAGCTTGTTGTTGATGTATTCCAAAAGCAACTTATTGTCGGCATCAGATAACAGAATGATTCTACCCCAGGGTGGGTTTGCTGCTTTAGTCAAGTTGATCTGGATGTTGTATGGTCTGTGGGGAGGTAGGTCGCGGAATTGCATGTTGCTGAATACCTCCTCATAGTTGCTTATGCAGAGAGGGATCCCATTTTTGGCCAGGGTTGTCTCTGATGAAGGTAGGATAGTGCAGGAGTTTAGAATATTGAAGTTCCAAAGGCTAATGGGCAGCTGCTGTTTTCTTAGGAGATCCAAGAAGCAAGGAATGTCATGTGCAAAGAAGTTAACCTTGCACTCTTGACATCTGACAATGAGGCCAACTTCCTCACACCAATCCATGCCAAGGTAAACAGGAAAGTTTAGTGAATTAGAGCTGAAAACTGGGAGTGGAAAGCAGACTTCCACAGGCAGAACAGAATGGGAGGCTTTATCTTGAAGGCTGTCACAGGCAGATTGTTGGGACCACAGGCATCAATCTTGGAACCAGGCGTGAGATTCAGAGCTTTGGTTAGTCTGGAGTCAATGTAGTTTACGTTGGCACCCGTATCCAACAAGGCAAAAGTCACAATGTTGGAGACAGGCCCATGAAACACAATCCGGATGAAAGGCAGAGAAGACTTCCCAGGGGTTTGGGTGTTATTGATCTGGGTATGGTTGGAAATGCCTGTGGAATCTGGTGTTGTTTTGTCCATAGTAGGCTCTAGTTCAGGGTTTGGGCAAGGGATTTGTCTAGGATCTGGGCAGTTTGTTAACAAATAGTCAGCCTGTCCACAGTAAGAGCACAACTTGTTTAGTTGTCTGTGAAGAGCTTTGGCGGCAGTAAGACTGTCAGGAATGCATTTGCTACATTTCCTGACAACAACAAGGGAATATTGACAGAGCCAGTGTCTAAAAATCCTTCTCTCAATTTGGGTCTTTCCCCAGGTCCTAGAAATGATTTATTAGTATGTAGTATCAGTTCTAAGTTACCTTTGAGATGCCTTGGATCAGGCTCAGATCCCATCTTCTTGGCCAGCACGGGGATCAAACCCGGGTCCTCACGGTCATTGTCTAATCTCCTAAAAAATGTTAGTAATTCAAATTTGATCTTACCTTCAAAATTGCTTGAAAAGACTAGCCGCAGCAAATCAGAAGTTACAACCAAGTTTGAAGACTCTGAATTTGAATTTGCTTCAAACTCTAACATTGATATAAAACCACCAAGCTCTGTACTTGAAATGAATCAAGTAAATAAGTGTTTATCCTCTTCTGGTGTGCAGCTGCACACCAGAAGCCTCCCCAAGCTGTTGGTTCTCCAACAGCTGGGGTAAATGACACCCAGCTGTTTGGAGAATCCTCAGCAGGGGCTATTTATTTTTTAAAATAATCTTTTTTTAAAAATTAAATCAAAGCTTCCCCTACCAAGTTTTCCTCCCCAACTTATCCCCAAACTCCCTTTATCAACTGCAAACTGGACTACCACTGACAGCCTATATAAGGCTCCACCCTCTAGTATTTTTACTTGTTCAGTTAATAAAGTCAATTTACCAACCTAGTTGATTTTTATTTTGCCTGCTATCAAATCCTGAAATCAAACACCATGATGCTACCCAAGTCATCCCAATGGGGATCATTTGGGTATAGATGGTTGGTTTGGTTGCTCCTTGTACAGTCCCTTACTGCAAGCCTATCTTTTGGAACCAGAGCATATTCTGGTTTGCCCCCTCCCAATTACTTAGACAAGTTGTGGTGCCAAGTGGTACCAGGCATATGGTACACCGCCACCCCACTGTCACCTAATCCCCCAATCACAGAGGAACCACAGGTCATGGGGACCAGTCCGCCCAATCCTTCCTTGTTTCATCCTATGGCTTCTGTTTTCCTCCTAAGCTATCTTGGAGCTTATTTCCTGTTGGGAATATTTAATCCCCTTTTAGGTCAATATTGCCTTATTGGAGAATTGTTCCATATGGGGATGGTCTCCCTTCCAATTGGTTCTTTAATCACCAGGTTGAACCCATCTGCAGCCATACACCTTTTGGGTGGTATGTTTCCAAGCAGGTGGGTTCCTGACAGTTTAACTGAACCCATTTTTGAGGCTCTTTTTGGGACCTCAAAACAAACCAAATCTGTTGAAATGGAATTCCAGCTAGGATTATTTAAAACCTTGGCCTTGGTTTTTTCCCCTTGTCTTGGTCTGTGCCACCACTGTTCTCATCACCAGATCCTACCACCAAGCCAAGTCTAAACAGGGGGATACAAAGCCACTTCAGAACCAGGTTCAGACTGTGGTCTTAAACAACATCTTGTCTATCCAGTCAGAGGACGTGGAGTCTAATGAAATCCTAATGCTTTTGGCCTTTTCCCAATCCCTCTTTGGCACGTCCCCAGACCAATTACGCACTGACGCTCAGAAGGTACATCATGTAGCCAATCAGCTACAAGGTAAAGCCCAACAATGGTATGCAAAGTCTACCCTGAAAGGGGAAAGATTCTTCACAATTACCCTACATTTTGTGACTCCCTTCTTGCCATAATTTCGCCAGCCTTGTCCAAAGAGGAACTTCGTGACCAGATCTCTAGTCTTTATCAAGGCAAGATGACCACAAGTGAGTTCCTTGAGGAGTTCACCTGTCTCAAGAAAGCCATTGGCATGGACGTCAAAGAAAGCTGTTATATGCTGCAGAAACGCCTATCTACAGACATGAAGGCCTTCTTAGCACATCACATTTCACCCAATACCTACAATGATCTTACCCAGGAAATTCTTTGTTGGGCCCCCTGAGTTAAACAATACCCAGCCTGGAAACCCAATCCTTCCAAAACCACCATCTCCCAGAAGATCCTTGGGACCAATACCCTCCCAGCAGGGTTGGTTCCCAAGGAGGAAGGTGGATACCAGCTATCTGAGGCCAAACGTAAAGGACATGTGGACAAAGGATGCTGCATCTATTGTGGGAAGAAGGGAAATCAAGCAAAGGACTGCTTTGCCTTGAATTGTGTCCAGAAACATCCTTCTGCGGTTCTTGCTGCCTCTGATCCCAATAAAGCCACCATTAAGTCCTACACCACCTTTCCCGTGATAATCACTTCAATTCATGGGAAACTTTCAACACTGGCCCTCTTAGACACTGGAGCTATGGGCAACTTCATTGACGACTCCCAACTAAGTTCTCTAGGGATATCAGTAGTTACCCCTTCTTCTGTGTTATTGGCCAACAAAACTCAGATAACAGTTCAAAAATTGAGTCTACCTCTCCAAACCAATATTGTGGACGCTGAATTTCATCTTGAATTCTCGGCTATTCCAGGTCTGGCATGCCCAGTAATCCTGGGTTACTCTTGGTGCAAGCAAGCTTGTATGAACATCAATTGGGGTTCCCATCATGTAGATTTTTCTAACCATGGTAAGTCTTTTTCAGTACCCATCAACTTGGACACTTCCTTCTCTGACTCATACCTCCGTGGAATTGTGACCCTCCTGCACACCAAGGGTTCTCTGCCTGAGAGTCTAAAGGAGTATGAGGGTCTTTTCAGTGAAGCAAGTTGCAATGAGCTCCCTGCCCACCGAGCTTCTGACTTAAGAATTGATCTTATCACTGGTAGCACACCAACTTGGGGGAAATTGTACCCCATCAACAGGGCCCAGGGAATTGCACTCAAGGAGTATCTTGACAAAAATCTTTGCAAAGGGTTCATCCATAGATCAAACTCTTCTTGCTTCTCTCCCATCTTCTTTGTTAAAAATTCTGATGGCACCCTTTGCCCTGTGGTTGACTACGCTAAACTTAACTCAATCACCATCAAGAATTGCAACCCCCTTCCCGCTGCAGAAATCCTCACAGACAAGCTTACAGGGGCGCAAATCTTCTCCAAACTAGACTTGAAAAACGCCTATAACCAGATCCGTATTTCCAAGAGGGATGAGTGGGAAACTGCCATTATAACACCCTTTGGCCTGTATGAATACTTAGTCATGCCCTTTGGTCTCAGCAACGCCCCGGCAGCTTTCCAAGGACTAATGAATGAGGTGCTATTTCCATTTCTTGATACCAGTGTGGTGGTATATCTAGACAACATCCTCATTTACTTGCCTGACAAGGAAACTCATCTTGAACACTTAAAGGAAGTGATGGACGCTCTTACCAGGGTAAACTTTTTTTTTGCAAACTATCTAAGTGCAAATTCTTTGCAACAGAAGTCAAGTTCTTGGGGTACTCCATCAAACCAGGAGGCTTTGCAATTGCCCCTTCCAAGGTGGAGGCTGTCCTAAACTGGCCTGTTTCCACGTCTTGCACTAAGCTTAGAGGCTTCCTTGGCCTAGCCAACTTCTGTAGGAATTTCATCAAGGATTTCTCAGCCACTGCTCTACCTCTCACTGCTCTTACCTCTAGCAAGGTACCATTTGATTGGTCCAAGTCTGCTCAGGAATCCTTTGATTGCTTGAAACAGTCTTTCACCTCTGCCCCAGTACTCCTTTGCCCCAACCCTGAACACCAATTTTTTTGGAGACAGACACATCAGACTATGCCTTGGGGGCAGTAATGATCCAGCTTGGGGAGGATAGTGAAAGCCACCCTGTGGCTTTCTACTCCTATAAGCTTTTGGATCAGGAGCAAAACTATCACATGTATGAGAAGGAGTTGTACGCAATAGTAAACTCTCTTAAACACTGGCGCCGTTACCTTGAAGAAAGCAAGTTCCCTACCATCATCAGGACAGATCATAAGAACCTCCTCTACTTTACAGAGAAAAGGAAAATAGCACCTCGCCTGGCCAGATGGGCAATTGACCTCCTGGCTTTTGACTTCACAATTGAATACACTCCTGGCAAAATAAATGTGGTTCCAGATGCTATTAGACAACGCAAAGACCTGAAGGACAACAATACCCAAAACCATGACCACAATAATCAATCAGTGCTGACGGCTTCCCAATTTCTTTCCAGCATCATTGAAATTTTGGCACATAATTCCTTAGACCAGGAGATCATGGAAGCACAGATGCACTCACAATTTCAAACAGAGCTTGAGGACATGCTAAGAAGTTCCCCAAAGATCAACACAACCAACAACCAGGGGATAACATATGTCAAAGGTGCCTTGGTGGTCCCCAAAGGGGGACTACAAACCAAGACAATACTACACATGCATGAGGGCCCCTTGTCCGGACATGGTGGGTTGCTCAAAACCTTGAAGCGTCTTGGGCTTCAATACTGGTGGCCTGGAATAAAGAAGGACATCAAGACTTGCATCTCCAACTGTCTCAGTTGTGAGAGAAACAAACCCTCTAACACTAAGCCCCAGGGATTCCTCTGTCCTTTACCCATACCTTCTTTCCCATGGTCTTCCATATCCATGGACTTCATAGTAGATTTACTTATGAGCAAAGGGAACACTGGCATCATGGTTGTGGTAGACCGCATGACCAAATATGCCATCTTCATTCCCTTTGCTTCATGTACCTCAAAGGAAGTAGCCAGCATGTTCTTCTGCAAGGTGGTCAGTGATCATGGGCTCCCTAAGGACATTGTCTCAGATTGAGGTGTCCAATTCACCTCCCAGTTCTAGAAGGCTCTAATGGACCAGATGGGGGTGACAGTGAACTTATCAACTTCTTTTCACCCTCAAACAGATGGTCAAACCAAGCAAGTGAATCAAGTACTGGAGGGTTACTTGCAACATTACATAAATTCACAACAAGTCAATTGGGTCCACTATTGCCACCTAGCCCAGTTATGTTATAACACTGAACACCATAGCTCAATTGGCATGTCCCCCTTCTTTGCCAACTTTGGGTTTGACTTGGAGTCCTTTCCCTCCAATCTCAAGGAATCAGCCTTCCCTCAAGCCAATGAAATAGCCAACAGAATGAAAGAAGTACACTCCAATCTTATTGAGTTCCTCACCAAGGCCAGATCCAAATACAAGAAATATGCTGATTGTCACTGTTCACCTGCAAAGGAATATTCCGTTGGTTCATATGTCTATCTCAATGCCCGTAACCTGAAGTTGAAGATCCCTAGCAAGAAACTGGGTCCCAAGAAGATCGGTCCACTCAGAGTCCTGGAACGCCTCTCAAGTCTGAACTATTGACTTGAGCTATCAGCTGGTTCCAGTGTACATGATGTATTCCATGTGGATCTACTTACTCCCTTTGAGGGCAACCCTGATGCCCTGTCAGGACGGAATCCCAACCCACAGATTGTTTCAAACACCTTTGAATGGGAGGTGGAGGACATCATTGCACATTGTATAGTCAAGGATAAGGTGCAATACTTGGTCCAATGGCTAAACTATGGAGAGGAGTCAAATTCCTGGGAGCCCGTGGAGAACCTTGCCAACTGTGAACAGATCCTGACCAGGTTTCACCCCCAGGGAGAGCCTTCCCTAGTTAGGGTAGTGTCAGGAATGCATTTGCTACATTTCCTGACAACAACAAGAAAATATTGGCAGAGCTAGTGTCTAAAAATCCTTCTCTCAATTTGGGTCTTTCCCCAGGTCCTAGAAATGATTTATTAGTATGTAGTATCAGTTCTAAGCTACTGTCAAGATTGACAATTCTTCCCCTCTGGAAACCCAGGCCCAGGAGCGGGATTTGAACCCCGGCTCTGGATCCCTACAGGCCGCCGGGCCTATGGACCACTGGGCTGCCCGCCCGTGTTTTTTGGGGATCAAACCCCTGCAAGCTGAGGCTCCTGTGAATTCCCAAAGCCAGAATACTGACACCAGCCCAACCATAGTGGCTCCTGAAGAGGAGCCTCTTGAATTGCCTAATGAAGGCAGAGATGGTGCCTATGTAAGCTTCATGAGTTTG
Organism: Entomophthora muscae; assembly: GCA_014839935.2. NCBI lineage: Eukaryota > Fungi > Entomophthoromycota > Entomophthoromycetes > Entomophthorales > Entomophthoraceae > Entomophthora > Entomophthora muscae. Next base: position 83,573 of record QTSX02002239.1, read on the forward strand.
AAGTCCTCTCAAGCAACCAATCAGGAGCCTACCCAGGAAAGAGGCACGGGCCTGCGGCCTGGCCCCATGACCACGACGCTAAAGCAAGACAATCAGGTAGCCAAATCAAGATTTTTGACTAATGAAAGAACTCCCGGGCCGAGCGCCATTTTGCTTCTTTCAGACCCAAGTACCCAATTCCCCCGGCCCAGCTTTCCCCAATGCCCTGATGAACCCATGGAAAATGTTAAGTTTAGAGGTGGGGGGCTATATAGACCAAAGGACCCCGTGCTCCAAAATTATTGCCATTTTTGAATAAAAGTTATGTTACTTTGGCTCATACAGCTGTTACCATATTTTGTATTTGCCATCTATAAGTTAATTTTGAGATCCCCCAGCCCTCCTGCCCCTCCGCCCACAATTTTCTGTCCACCTGGTGCTCCCTTTGGGCCCGTTCATTTTACTAATTACCCATTAAAGCCTGAATATAAGGATTACATACCAGAGAAAATCATTTAACTTGACCCATTAGCCTGCATCCAATCCGCTGTCAGATACAACCGCCAAGGCCCGTGGATATTCTCTACCCCCAAGTTATTTAGAGGAAAATTAACCTACCTCCCGGCCTACAACGTCTATATGGAACCACCTGTAACACTAAAACCAATGCCAGCCTCTTCCCCCAACCTGCCAACCAACCATACCAGCAAGCTTTTTGGTATAGTGTACATCACCCTCACTGGGGTGGTGGACACCATTGTACTGGCCGCCGGCCTGTGGTCTTGGTTAGGAAAGTCTGCTTCTTACCTCTTAAAGTTAGCCCCTCTCTTGTGGTGGGCCCTGCCTGCAAAAAACCCGGCCCAAGTTACCTCTGAAACCGGCAGGCCAGCCGCCTGAGAGTGGGTCCCTGACAGTTACCTTTGAGATACCTCAGATCAGGCTTGGATCCCATCTTCTTGGCCAGCACAGGGATCAAACCCAGGTCCTCACGGTCATTGTCTAATCTCCGAAAAAATGTTAGTAATTCAAATTTGATCTTACCTTCAAAATTGCTTGAAAAGACTAGCCGCAGCAAATCAGAAGTTACAACCAAGTTTGAAGACTCTGAATTTGAATTTGCTTCAAACTCTAACATTGATATAAAACCGCCAAGCTCTGTACTTGAAATGAATCAAGTAAATCAGTGTTTATCCTCTTCTGGTGTGCAGCTGCACACCAGAAGCCTCCCCAAGCTGTTGGTTCTCCAACAGCTGGGGTAAATGACACCCAGCTGTTTGGAGAATCCTCAGCAGGGGCTATTTATTTTTTAAAATAATCTTTTTTTAAAAATTAAATCAAAGCTTCCCCTACCAAGTTTTCCTCCCCAACTTATCCCCAAACTGTCAGGGATCCAACCTGTGGGGGGTTCCTGAGGACTCGCAGGCGGACAGCCTGCAGGCCCAGCAGGGAGAGCCCACCACAGGATTGGGGCTAACTTTACAATATAAGATAACAATTTTCCAAGCATTGCCCAAGGTCTGCTCGTAGGCACCATGGAATCAATCAACCCAGTGAGGGTGATATACATCACCACAAATATTTGGGTGGAGGTGGATTCATCAGCGGTAACGGAATCTTGTGGGCGGTTGAGCCGCGGGGTGTGGGGCGGCGTCATTGGAACTAAATATGCAGGCAGGAAATTATACTTGTCTCAGAATAGCAGAGGAGGTCTGGTGATTTTGATGCCTTCTCTGTATACAGTTTCAGTCTCTCTAGTTCTAGCTTCAGGGTTGTGGATAAGGATCTCCTCCAGAGTAAACTCCAAATACGCCAGGTTGGGTGGGTACTTGGTAAAATGTACTGGGCCAAAGGGAGCTCCTGGTGGACGGTAAAGTTCAGGCAGCTGGTCCGCGGTTTCTTGGGGTATATGGGCACGGGGAACGGGGCCGCAAGGAGTAGACTGAATATTAAATAAAACTAATAACAAGTATGGTATGTTCTGGTTGAACCAGAGGTTCATGTCACTTTATTGCAAGGATGGCAATGGGCATCTTCCTGGAGGCCCAGGGTATAAGTATGCCCATCTGTCATGGCAAAACTTTCAAAGATTTTCATGGCCCGGGTTTCCCCATCTACTAGGTCCTCACAGTCCTTGGTGGCAACAATTGCAGGGGTTATTTCATTGGCTGACTTGCAACTAGGGCACTCCAATTCTTTAACCAGTTCACAGGACGGGTCATCTCTGGGTGGCCCGCTTCTTATGGAAGGTATCTTTGTTTCTTCTTCCAATGTGGCCCAGGTTATTCTGGGGTCTGTGGCTAACCCAGCCCGTTGATTGGTTGTGTTAACAGGAACCCCTAGCGTGGGAGGAATCATTGTAGGCAAGCTTGGCTCATCAAACTTCAGGAGATTCTCCAAAGTTGAATCCAATCCTGATTTGAACCCCAAAAACTGCAGGCAGCCAGGCAGCTGGCCCTGCAGGCTGGCAGCCCGTGAGATGCCAGGGTTTGACTCCTGTAGTTAAGGCCTTTTGATTATCATGGTTGACAGGAGCTTGTCACTTGTGACATCATCCCCTTCTCCCCCGTTGCCCTCCTCCCTCCCAGTTCTCTTTTCTAAGTATTGCTGTATGGCACCTTGTGCGTTGGGTAGGTTGGAGACTGGTTCCCAGGTGCTTTCTTTGGGTGGATATCCCACCCATTTGACATAGTACTGTGGTGTCTTGTAGTGCAGGTGGTGTCCATGGATGTACTCTACTTTGTATTCTGTTGAGCGTCCCTCCTGGATGGGTGGGGGTTTGGTCTTGATCTTCTGGTGGGGAAGTGAGGTTTCTTCTTTCTTGAATAACAGTGAGCGGTGGAAGATGTTGTGGATTTTCCAAGTAGGTGGTAGTTCTAGTTTGTATGCCACTTCTCCTATTTGCTTTGTGATCTTGTAAGAGCCACAGCGGCAGTGCGCTAGCTTTCTACTGGGTACATGTAGGGGAACGTTTTGAGAGTTGAGGTACACTTCATTGCCTACCTCCAGAGGTTTCTTGGGGACTCTTTTCTTATCAGAAAACACCTTGTAGGTCTTAAAAGCGCAAGTCAGGTTTCTGAGGCAGGTTTCTTGGGTGGTATGTATTTGTTTGATCCAGGTTTGTCCTGCAGTATTATTTTCCTTGCTACCAATACTAGGGTCCCAAGATGGGCCAAATCCGTAGTTGGCCTTGAAGGGAGACATACCCGTGGATGTGTGGTATTTTGATGTTATAGGCGTATTGCGCCATGGGTAGCATCTCTGCCCAGTTGTCCTGGTCTGCGTTGGCGTAGCATTGGAGGTATTGTTCCAAGATCTGGTTAACCCATTCAGTTTGTCCGTCCGTCTGTGGGTGGTAGGAGGTTGACACACAACGTTTTATTCCAAGGTCTTTCATCACTTGGGTCCAGTAGTGGGACATGAACTGGGGTCCTTGGTTGGTGATGATTTTTTTGGGGGTGCTGTGTTGTGTCAGGATGCAGTTGTGGAAATTTCTGGCAGTCTCAGCTGCTGTGCAGTGGGTAGTGATTGGGATGAAGTAGGACATTTTTGTGAAATGGTCAACTATTACTAGAATTGTGTCAAAGGATTTTGAAGGGGGAGTTCTACTATTTAGTCCATTGACACTGACTTCCAGGGACCTGCTGGGATATCCAGGGGTCTCAGCAGTCCTTCTGGCTTTGAGCAATGTGTCTTGGTTCTTCCGCAGGTTTCACAACCATTGATGTATGCAGCTACTTCCTTGTCCATGCCTGGCCATGTGTAGTTCCGCTTGATACTTGAGAGGGATTTGTGTCTACCAGGGTGGCCGGCCATCTCTGAGTCATGGTGGTCAATTAATATGTTTGTTTGGGTGTGGCCCTTGGGTACATAGATTCTGTTGTGGAGCAGCAGGGTAGTACCTTTCAGGGAGTATCCTTTCTTTGAGTGATGGCAGTCCGGGTCCGTTGTCAGAGTTTTGACTAGCTCAATTGAGTATGTATCTTGTTTCTGAGCTCCTATCACATTGGGTTTGCTGGCAGCAATCTTTAAGTACTTCAGTTGTATTCCTAAGCTGGCAGGGTCTAATAGGGTATGGGTGTTGCAGACCTTGATTTCTGAAGAGGAGGGGATCAGGCCAGCTCTCCTGCTCAAGGCGTCTGGCACAATGTTAACCTTTCCTGGCTTGTAGTCTATGGTCAAGGTGTAATCAGCCAGTTTTAAGGCCCATCTAGCCTGTTGTTGGTTCAGCTGGCGTGGTTTGAAGAAGTAAACTAAGTTCTTGTGGTCTGTCAGAACCTTTACTGGGTGTTCAGCACTGCACAAGTATCTGCGCCAATGCTTCAGTGTCTTCATTATAGCTAGCATCTCCTTGTCATATATTGGGTAGTTCCCTTCAGCTGGTAGCATCTTCTTGGAGTAATATGCTACAGGATGTAGCATACCATCCCCTCCTTCCTGAAGAAGGACCCCACCCACTGCAAAGTTGGACACATCCGTTTCCAGCACAAACGCTTTAGCTGGGTCAGGCATGGCAAGAACTGGGGCAGACGTAAAGGCTTTCTTCAGAGTCACAAACGCGGAGGTGCACTCATCAGACCAGACAAACTGGACCTTGTCAGAGCAGAGGCGGGTTAGGGGCAATGTAATATGAGAAAAAATTTGGATGAAATCCCAGCAGTAGTTTGCTAGCCCCAGGAAACTTCTGACATCCTTCCTGCACTTGGGGACTGGCCAGGTTGTGATTGCCTCTACTTTATCCTGCGCCATAGCAAACCTGTCAGTCTTCACAATGTATCCCAGGAATTCAACCTCAGGCTGGAAGAACTCACATTTCTTTAGCTTGGCGTGTAGGTTGGCCTGTGAGAGTTTGCTCAGTATCAGGTTGAGGTGTTTGAGGTGTTCTTCATGTGATTTGCTGTATATGAGGATGTTGTCCAAATATGCCACAAAGAATTGGTTGAGGTACTTGCCTAAGACTGAGTTGATTATCCTTTGGAAAGTGCTGGGGGCATTACACAACCCAAATGGCATGACCAAGTACTTGTACAACCCATATCTGGTTTTTAAGGCTGTTTTGTATTTGTCTCCTTCCTTGACTCTCGTTTGGTTGAAGGCGTCTCTCAGGTCAATCTTTGAGTACACCTGGGCTCCCGTCAATACGTCACAAAGGTTGTTGGCGTTGGGAATGGGGTAGCAGTTCTTTACAGTGATGTCATTTAGTTTCTGGTAGTTTACGCAGGGGCACATCCCGCCATCTTTCTTCCCTACAAACAGCATGGGCAACAAGCAAGGGCTTTTAGACACCTGGATGAAACCCTTTTTTGTCATGTCCTCCAGGTAAGCCTTCAGTGCTGCTTGTTTGCAGTGATTGCAGCTGTATATGGGGCCATGGTGTGGTTGAGTCCCAGGTAGCAGGTCAATGGCATGGTCATAGATGGAGTGGCTGGGGAGCTGGGTTGCTGCTTCCTCACTGAAGACGTGGCTCCACTTCTCTAAGGGGCCAGGTAGGCATCCCACACTGGGTTCCAATCTCAGGGTCAGGAGTGTATTGGGTTTCTTGCTTGTTGGGCCCAACTAGAATGGTACCACATCAAACAAATTGTCTTCTTTCAAGGCAACCATTTGATTTCAAAAGTTCAGAATAGCGCCGTGTCTTTGTGACCATAAGTCCCTAAGGATCAGGGGGTGGGGAAGTCCTTTTAGGATGATGGGAAATGCAGGGTACAAGTTCTGCCCAATTTTCAGGGGCAATTTGGTAGCACACCTGAAACCCAGGTCATGAGAACTGTTCCCCATGATTACTTTGACGCTTTTATTGGTGGCCTTCAGTCCAAGGTCCTCGGCAAGAGTGGCGTTGATGAAACTCTCTTCTGCTCCAGTGTCAATGAAGGCTCCCACGGTCTGGGATGTTGTGAGTGTTTTGGCTTTGACTTGGATAAACTTATAAGATTGAGTAGATGTGTTTATTTGCGCCAAGGAAACTGGGGAGTTACTCTTCTTGGGGTAAGCCTTGGTAAGGTGCCCAGGTTCATGACAATAGAAGCACAAGCCTTTGCGGTAGTGACGCTGTAGTTCATCTGGAGACATCCCAGGTCTGCTGGGTGTCTGGGCTCGGTACACACGCTGGGTGGAGGAGGAAGTACCTTCTTGGTTGAGGCTCAACCCTCTGCACAAAAGGAGTCGTTCATCCAGGCCAAGCGTAGGTGGATGGTGCTTGAGGAGCTCCTTCAGGGCCAGGCAGGCTCCTCTGCGGTACAGGATAGCTGATAACTTGTCCTCAAGTTGGGTTCTAGCCTTCAACTTCAAAAACTCATTGGTGTAAGCTTGCAGAGTTTGTGGTCCTTGTTGGATGTCCAGTGGGCTGATTAAGGCGTGGTGGCGGGTATCTTGGTCGTCGCCTGTGGCCATCAGTTTGCTCTCAAATCTGGAGTAGTCTAGGCAGAAGTCGACGTCCTCGGCAGTTGCTTTCCCAAACCAGTCCAGGGCATTGCCGGAGAGCATGGAGGCTACTCCAAGGACCTTCTTGGTGTCATTAGAGTATGAGAAAGCGTTGGCCTGAAAATAGAGGCAGAGGATTGGCATTGCTCTTCTGGCTTCTTCCAGGGTGAGCTTCCCCATCTGGGGCATATCTACCCGGGTCGTGGTCTGGTTTACTATGAAGTTCTGCACCTGCAAGTTTGGGGTCTTGGTCTTCTCCTTGCCAGGCGGGGTGTCTTTCTGTTTGGGGTTGGTTTGGTGTCATTTCACTGTGGTGATCAGGTTGGTAGCTAACTTGTATGTATAGTAAGCTGAAATCAATAAAAATAGCATACAAAATGCCCCAAGAGTTAACAACATCTTGGGGCCCAGGTTACCGTGTTTGAGGTGGATTGCCATAATGTCAGGGATCCAACCTGTGGGGGGTTCCTGAGGACTTGCAGGCAGACGGCCCGCAGGCCCAGCAGGAAGAGCCCACCACAGGATTGGGGCTAACTTTACAATATAAGATAACAATTTTCCAAGCATTGCCCAAGGTCCGCTCATAGGCACCATGGAATCAATCAACCCAGTGAGGGGGATATACATCACCCCAAATATTTGGGCAGAGGTGGATTCATCAGCGGTAACGGAATCTTGCGGGCGGTTGGGCTGTGGGGTGTGGGGCGGCGTCATTGGAACTAAATATGCAGGCAGGAAATTATACTTGTCTTGGAATAGCAGAGGAGGTATGGTGATTTTGATGCCTTCTCTGTATACAGTTTCAGTCTCTCTAGTTCTAGCTTCAGGGTTGTGGATAAGGATCTCCTCCAGAATAAACTCCAAATACGCCAGGTTGGGTGGGTACTCGGTAAAATGTACTGGGCCAAAGGGAGCTCCTGGTGGACGGTAAAGTTTGGCGGGTGGTCTGCAGTTTCTTGGGGTATGTGGGCATGGGGAACGGGGCCGCAAGGAGTAGACTGAAGATGAAATAAAACTAATATGAAGTATGGTATGTTCTGGTTGAACCAGAGGTTCATGTCACTTTATTGCAATGATGGCAATGGGCATCTTCCTGGCGGCCCAGGGTATAAGTATGCCCATCTGTCATGGCAAAACTTTCAAAGATTTTCATGGCCCGGGTTTCCCCATCTACTAGGTCCTCACAGTCCTTGGTGGCAACAATTGCAGGGGTTATTTCATTGGCTGACTTGCAACTAGGGCACTCCAATTCTTTAACCAGGTCACAGGACGGGTCATCTCTGGGTGGCCTGCTTCTTATTGAAGGTATCTTTGTTTCTTCTTTTGATGTGGCCCGGGCTATTCTGGGGTCTGTGGCTAACCCAGCCCGTTGATTGGTTGGGTTAACAGGAACCCCTAGCGCAGGAGGCATCATTGTAGGCAAGCTTGGCTCATCAAACTTCAGGAGATTCTCCGAAGTTGAATCCAATCCTGATTTGAACCCCAAAAACTGTGGGTGGCTGGCCCTGCAGGCTGGCAGCCTGCGAGATGCCAGGGTTTGACTCCCGTAGTTGAGGCCTTTTGATTATCATGGTTGACAGGAGTTTTTCACTTGTGACACAAACTCCCTTTATCAACTGCAAATTAGACTCCCACTGACAGCCTATATAAGGCTCCATCCTCCAGTATTTTTACTTGTTCAGTTAATAAAGTCAATTTACCAACCTAGTTGATTTTTATTTTGCCTGCTATCAAATCCTGAAATCAAACACCATGATGCTACCCAAGTCATCCCAATGGGGACCATTTGGGTATAAATGGTTGGTTTGGTTGCTCCTTTTACAGTCCCGTACTGCAAGCCTATCTTTTGAAACCAGGGCATATTCTGGTTTGCCCCCTCCCAATTACTTAGACAAGTTGTGGTGCCAAGTGATACCAGGTGTATGGTACACCATCACCCCACTGTCACCTAATCCCCCAATCACAGAGGAACCACAGGTCATGGGGACCAGTCCGCCCAATCCTTCCTTGTTTCATCCTATGGCTTCTGTTTTCCTCCTAAGCTATCTTGGAGCTTATTTCCTTTTGGGAAGATTTAATCCCCTTTTAGGTCAATATTGCCTTATTAGAGAATTGTTCCATATTGGGATGGTCTCCCTTCCAATTGGTTCTTTAATCACCAGGTTGAACCCATCTGCGGCCATACACCTTTTGGGTGGTATGTTTCCAAGCGGGTGGATTCCTGACAAAGACAATACCCGCCCCCTCCTTTGGTTTGTAGGCAGAGGCTGGTGAAGTGTTGAAAGGGCTTACAGTAGGGGAGGAGAGCAAGGTGGTTGTCAGTTGTGTGGTAGGCTGGCTGATGGTGGAGACTGGTCAGGGCTGAAATGGCTTTGATATACTTCTGAACTTCTTTTCCCACTTGGAGACTGTCTTCATGAGTGGTTCCAACTCTTCAGGGAGGCTTTGGTAAACTAGGAAGGCTTTGAGATCAGGGTTTAAGCCAAGCATATAAAATTCACAGGCTTTGGAGTAAGTAGCATTTAATCAGGCTTGTATTTCATGGAAGCGCTTATTGTAGTCGGTCAAAGGGCCTGTGCCTTGGGTGCAGTTTGAGAAGCGCGTATTTGGGGCAGCAGCAGTCTCTTCTTTGTTCCTTCCTCAGCGGCGTGTGCAAGCAGTTTGGATACAAATTGGTTGTAGCCTTTGAGGATGGAAGGATCACAAACAGATAACTCACAGAACCAACTGCACATGGAGCCCTCAATTTGCTTTGCAAGATAGAAAATCTTTTGAGAGTCTGAGTTGAGCTCCAAAGGATATGCTAGGAAGTGGGCTTGTGTGAAAGCTAATAAATTGAAGGTGCTATCTGAAGAATTAGATAATTGCTTGAACTTAGAAATTTTATTTAGTATAACAGTCTGACTATGGGGAGTGTAAATGTTCTCTGTATTATCCTTATCAAGGGGTAACTTGTTCTTAAAGAAGAGAAGTAAAATAAGATATAATAAAAAGGACAAAGCTAAGGTGAAAAATAAGGTAACTGCTAACACAAACAAAAGAATGGTTGAGAAAGAAAAGTTTAATTCTGGCATATTGTCATGTGAAGTTGAGATAATGTAAGGTCTCATGGTCTGGGGAAGATGATTATAAACTAAAGCCTTTAACCCAGTAATGTTTATATTGGTCAAATACAAAAAGGTAGGCAAAGTTTGCAATAGCAACTGAACTAAGGCTCCTAAGAGCTTATACAAAGTAAAATAAGGACTAAAGCAATTTATTAACCCTAAGAAGATAAAATAGAGACCAGTCTTAATAACCAACAATTTGGTTGAAAAGTCAATTTCTAAGTCTTGGAAATGGTCTGCACTAACAAGGGGATTAAAGCTATCAACAATTAAATTGTGGATGCTACTATGGAAGCTGCCTAACTGGTGAAGGATAAAGTAAAAGGGAATCATGGACTAAGATTTAAACTAAGACTAAAAATTGAAGAAGAACACAAGCCACAAAACCTAATAAGTACCTTTTTGGGGTGCAAGTCAAATAATCTCAACTTATTGTTAAGATTGGAAAACCAAGACTTTTTATTTTACTTGGTTTGTGAGGTGCAGAATTGGGGTGAGAAGGCTAAGCATGATTGGTTAGGTGACTTGGTGTTAAAAAAACAAAACAAAAGAACATGTTTCCTGCAATTTTAACTTAAAAAGTTAGATACCAAGGTAAAGGGGACGGCAAGGAGAACGATGGCTGCTTAGTAAACCCTTGTGAAAAGCAAAAAACGGTGGAAGAGCAGGAAAAATCTGGTCCAAAGGTGCTGGTGTAAGCAAGCAAAAGCAAAAGCAAAAATGTAATTGACTTTGGACTTAATTAAAACTAATCTAGTGTATAGATCCATGGTTTGAGAAATGTTCAGGAAACAAAGGTAAGCTTTGAACTTGAAACTAACCATTAAATAGATAAAATTTGGCCAGTCAAGTGGGGGGAAAAGGGAAGGCTGTGAAGGACAAAAAAATAATAGTAACCAAAGATAGAGATATCCGGTTAAAGTTGGAGACCTATCAAAATAATAGCAGCAAAGCATAATGAAAGGGAATCCTGACAATGGAGTCAATTTTAATATCCTCAAAGAACCCAACAATCTCATCCAAAGAGACACGGTATTTGTCCAGGTCATAAACCAAGATGACTCAGAACATCTAACCAAAGACAATACTCTCCATATAATGAGATACACCAAATTTAATAATATACAAACAACCAAAATCCAATGCCCAGTCTTGTGGCACTCCTAAATGAATACGTCCATGTATTCAAGGAAGAGCTCACAGAGTTATCACCCAAACAGGAGGTCAAACATGGCATCAACCTGTGTAAAGACATTCCTAAACCTGCACCTCTCTAAAGACTCTCCCCCATGGAGAACCAACCCCTCAAAACTCATATTGAAGACAACCTAGCCAAAGGATTCATTTTCCCGTCTGAATTCCTGTGGGGGCAGCAGTGTTCTTTGTAAAGAAAAAGGAAGGCACTATGCGTCTAGTAACTGACTACAGAGCACTAAATGCAAGCACAGTAAAGAATAAATATCTCCTTTCACTCATAGAGGATCTGTTTGCAAGACTCTCTGGAGCCAAATTCTTCTCTAAAATTGACCTCACCTCATATTATAACCAAGTCAAAGGAAAGAAAAAGGACATACCAAAAACTGTGTTCTGTACGCAATTTGGATCCTTTGAATGTAGGGTAATGAACTTTGGGATGAGCAACGTTCCCGCAATGTTTGTCATCATGATGAACCAAGCGCTGAATGGCCTCTCAAATACATTATGCTACCTCAACAATCTCATCATATTCTCAAAAACAAAAGAGGAACACCTCACACATGTCTGCAAGACACTTGATTGACTTGCAAAGAACAAACTTTATGCAAAACCAAGTAAGTGCCAATTTATGGAAAATGAACTCCTGTTATTGGGCCACATTGTCTCTGACGGTGGCATCAAAGCAGATCCAGAAAAAATAAAAGCCATAAACAACATGCAATGCCCCACCTCCGTTAAACAAGTTTGATGTATTTTCTTAGGTAAGCTACCATTCTGAGAAAGCATCTAAGACTTCAGAAAACCCACTGCACCAATCAATGACTTAAACAAGGGTAATGCCAAAAAGAAATTCATCTGGACACCAGAATGCAAAAAGAATTTCCAACTATTAAAACAAGCTTTGATTGAAGCACCAATCTTGCAATACCCTAATAACAATGGGTGCTACAAGCTCAAGTCAGATGCCAGTGACACCGCCATTGGCGCAGTTCTACGCATCTGCCAGCCAGGGCAGCAAGACTTCCTGCCAGTATGTTACAAAAGTAGAAAACTGACTTAAACTGATCAGAGGTACCCAATACACAATAAGGAATTGCTAGCAATATATCACACATGCAAGAAATGGAGATGTTATCTTGAAGGACATTTAAACATGGAGTACTAACTGACCATAAATCCTTAATCTACTTTAAAACTCAGAACACACTCACACAGCAACAAGCCAAATGGATGTCCCTGCTGGAGCAGCTCAATTTGGACATCCAATACAAAAAGGGGGCAGAGCTGGTCACAGCTGATGCTCTCTCTAGACTATGTTGGCCTAGAGAGGATCATCCTGACCACCTGGACCCTGACTGGCCAAACATATATAATACTGAGTATAAAACCAAAGGGAAAGACCCCTCAACACACCAGCTAACCCACAATACATTAGTAAGGAACAAACATTATTTCCATGTATCAAATGGCACTGTATACCAAATCATCAACGACAAACATGTCCCTTACATCCCACTCACACAAAGAGTTGACACCATATTAAGACATCATCACCTACTAGGACATACAAAGGCTAACACCCTATACCTCACGTTAAAAGAGATAGTATGGTGGCCCAATCTCAAACAAGATATAATTGATATTTGAAAAAATGCACAGTGTGTAAGAAATACACCAGCACAAAGGCTCCCCAGCCAACGGTCAACCCAGTACCTGACCCTGAACCATTCCAGGTTTGGGGACTGAACGTAGTGGGCCCCTTCCCATAAGCTAAGACAAACCAATGTTTCCTAATTGTAGCCATCAACTTTGCCACACACTGGCCCATCTACTGGGCAACAAAGGACCACAAAGCAGAAACCATAAACCAATTCATTAACAAAGCAATCATAGCCAACTACAGCACCCCAGACTACATCTTACCTGATGAAGCAGCTGAGTTATCAGGTCACGTAGTAAACAACAACTTAAAATCCAAAAACATTAAACATTCCACAACCTTGCCCTACAGGCCACAGGCCAACGGCAGAGTTGAACGCCTAAACGGCAGCCTTATCAGGACCCTAGAGAAAATAATGGTTGGCAAAGCCAAAGACACATGGCCACTATACGTGAAACATGCATTACTAGTATCCCGGGTCTGCACCAATCAAGGAACAGGCTACTCACTGTTTGAACTAATATACAGATACAAACCAGAAATAATTACCCGCAACAAGCAGCCATACGTAAAGATCCCGCTGGGGAAACCCCCCACAGTAGAACAAGTACCAACTCTACGACAAATACGCCTCAAAGCCAAAATAGCAGAAATAAAAAGGCTCAAAACACAAAAGGTAAACTCCACAGAGGAACCACTTCCCATCGACTCTCCCGTCTGGGTCCTAGCTGGCAAGAGAAAGAAGCTAGACTCAGTACACAGAGGACCAGGAAGAATCATCAAGTACAGACCAGACCGGAACACCTATCTAGTGAAATTCCAAGGTGCCAAAGACCCCGTCATCAAGAAATACCACAGAGCCCGCCTCTGCCTTAGCAAAGGAGAATACTCGACCCAACTGGTACCAACTAGCAAGCAACTCCAGGAACATCAGGCGGCAGCCGTTAAGACAAAGCCCCCTCCTGATGTACCAGAGTAACCCCTTAAGGGGGGTGTCAAGAATCTGGATGTACAAGTATTCTGGCTACTGCCAACTTACTTAACATCCAGTCATTGCCCAATTTGGTGCCCTTCCAATATACAGTTTGACATACCAGAAATGGCAACCAAACAATATCACCTGACTGTCCAAGTATCCAGTGGCTTAAACCCATCCCAAACATGACCAACCCCTAGGTTCAATCCAACTAAATCTCTGCCACAGCCAAATCTATATAAGTCTAAAATATTATCCAATAAAAGATACTTCTCTTCTTTCCTAATTCCATATTTGAAGCTTCCCCAAAAGGCGCTCCTTATCAATAAGATAATTTTTTCAGTGTATGAACAACTTTTATATTTTATTTAATTAAAGTAAATCATATCAGCTTTCATTTGATAACACAGACAATACTTTTTTGAGCCTTTTTATTGTTCTATGATATTATTTTCTTGGTTCATTTATTTCTGGGAATTTCAATTGGGTTGTGCTATGAATTTGGGAGCATGACTACTGTATTTTTCAGAGCTATTGATATAGATGAACAAAACCAAGTTCAGAGTGCACAGAAGATGCAAGCAAAATAAAAATCAATAATTTATATTAATTAACAATAGAAGTTAACCCGATAAAGCTTTGTTTTGTGTGCAAATTCCATACGTTCTGAACTTGGTTTTGCTTGCCTATCTCAACACCTCTGAAGAGCACTGTATTTTAAAAGGGTCATATATAATTGCATATATAAAGGTGTTTATACAAAGATTTATTTACTTTGAAATGTAATACTTGTCTATTGAATGAGATTAGCATCAAAAGAAAATATTTACTGCCAATTTGAGTTTAAATATGGTGTTGAAAATTTTCAGTCTCGATTTATTGAGTGGAATTCTGGTCTCCAATAAGATACCTGGATTATTCAAGACCAGAATAGGCTGGCAAGCCAACAGTGATAGGATCGAAATCCTCCATTGAATTTAAAGTTTGAAGTGCATTAGGCAAATGACTTAGAGATTCCTGAAGACGAGGATCAGGAATCCAAATTACCTACGGGCAAAATGTCAAAAACTAATTGCTGATCTCATTAAAGGTGGCTGAATATTCATACCAGCTTCTTAAATGAAATTTAAGTCAGGCTAGCTCATTCATTAGTCTATTTCAAGAACATGATATTTTTAACATAAAAGTCAAATATGATTAACCTCCCTGCTAAAGCCAGAGCAGTTAGAATCCACTTACATGCATTCCAGCTCGAGTGCCAGCTTCAACTCCAACAGGCGCATCTTCAAAAACAAGACAATTGCTTGGGTCTGGATTACCGATTTGACGTGCTGCTTCAATGAAAATATCTGGTGCAGGCTTCCCATTGACAATAGAAGGGTGGTCACCAACGACAATTGCATCGAATAAGCTAAATAATTCTTGGTTTTGGCTCACTTTCAAGTCGTAGGCATGACGATGAGAAGAAGTGCCAACCTAAATTTTTGAGGATAGATGGGAAATGTAAATAAACTTTCGCTCTAAAGCTTCTAATAATGCGAGGAGTAGGATCGAACTTACGGCAATTGGAATGCCATTTTTCTTTAAATGCTTTATAAAGCGCTGAAGATAAGATTAGTCAACAAGAAGCTAGGTGTTTGCGATTTACTTCAACACCAGGAAGGGGTCGGCACGTTGGAAACTTAGCAATCTAAAAAGAAAAATTAATATCCAAATAATTAACGTTCATAATTACTGAATATTTTCCAGCTAAATAAAACATCATACTTTAAATATATGAAGTCTATAATTTTACTCGAGCTTCAAAAAGTATAATTGTTAAAATCTGTAAAATACAATAAACTATTAAAAGTCTATGCATGTTGTAAATAAAGTGAGCCAATTCTTTGAACCAAGAACATAACCCCCAAGTAAAAAAATGTCAAACACTTCAAATAACTTACATGTTTTTGGTTTCTTTCATTAAGATACTCTTCAGCTGTGAGTGGGATCTGTAGCTCCTTAACTAAAAGCTCTGCCGCCTTAATGAGAGTAGTTTAACCAAAGGTATCTAAAAATACAAACCTCACTTCCTACGCGTCCCATCATTTTAGATTTCAGTTCCCAAGTAAATTCTTTTCCATATCGGCCCACTATTTCAGCTAAGAAGCGTTAGAAATACAAATATGAAGCTTAAGTACAGGTAACTTCAGAATAAACTCTCTCGGTGTCCTAGGTTTATTTATCGTTGGTAAAAATTAAAAATAACCAAGAGGCTGTGATATGCTTTATTATTTATCATAAAAAAACTTTATTGGATTTATTTTTTTATATTTGAGGATATAAACAAATTTTGATTTACCAAAAGAAGCCCATCCATATCAAATATACAATGGGTTATTTTAATATTATGATCTTTTGAGCTCATTGTATTATGGATTATAGTTTGCAAGTTTAAGTTTAGCTAAAGAAGGCTGCTATATAACTGGGGAAGGAAGGTGAATTATTTATGAGAAGCCTTAGTCTAGATGCAGGAATTGTTTGCTTAATTTAGGAATTACATTATCAACTAAGCAATAATTTAGTTCCACTTTTCTCGCAAGTCCCCATCTTTTGTTTGAAATTTAGCACTCTGTGGTGCTGGATTCGAATCCACACCAAAAATTCGAAATTTAAATTCAGCCAAACAGGCTTAAAAAATTTGCAACCCACTTTAAAACCCCCTGTACCGTGATTTTAATAAACTGTTCATTCCCACTAAATCTTGAATATTTGAAGTTTAGCACTTCAAAGTGGAGTTCACGCTGTTATCTGTTTTTGCCGCTGTTTCTTGTCCCGCCCGTTTTTTGTTGCTGTAGTCATGCTGTCAAGCTTGTCTTCTGTTTCTGCCCCAAATGGGGATTCCACTGCACCCTCTCATTTCCTTGCTTCCCAGAAAGTTGACCTCTGTGAAGGGAAGTAAAAAGGCTTGGTTGTTCACTTTTGAACAACACTGCGATGAATTTGCCATTCCCGAACAGGGTTGTATTTGAGAAGTTGGGGGGTTTCCTTCAGGGTGAAGCCTGCGACTGGCACCAGGATGCAGAATTTGCAACCTGGCTGAGTGAAAGACTGCGACAATCTGTCATTTTGAAGATCGCACTAGTGATCCCACTTGCCAGTTGGAGCTTATCTGAATCACATAGTTTTCCAGCCTTCATGAATTTATTGCAAAGTTCCAGACTCTGGCCAACAAGGCCATGAAAGTGTATGTGAAGGTTCTGAATGTGAGGATAGAGCTCACTTTGCTTGCCACTTTCACTAGTTTTCTGGCTTAGGTTATTTTGAGCAAGCTCTTACCTCTCTGTATGCTGGAATAATTTGAATGACAGCCCCTGCCACTCTTGATGAGGCCTACAACTTGGTGTATAACAAGTACAAAGCCATGTGTCAGGGCCCAGAATGCCCTGGACAATCAGCTGGCCTTCCTAGAGACAAAAAAACCCACAGCTTGGGAACCTTTACCAAGTATCTCCCAGAGCAAGAAAGCCCCCCTTCCAACTAACAAATGGCCCAAGATTTGAGAGGCACATAAGCCTCAAATCCCTGGCTTCAATTCTATTATCAATTTTAGGCCTCTCAACTATTGGGAAATAGTACATCAGGAGTGCAATTTTTTGATTGCATGATCAGGCGTTCAATTGCTTGCAGGATCTATAAATAACTATCACAAGTGACAAACTCCTATTGACCATGCTTACTGGGAAACCTCAACTACAAGATTTGAACCCTGACACCCTGCGGGCTGCCCGCAGATTTTTGGGCAGGAACCAGAACAGGATTTAACTTCAGAAAATCTTTTAAAGCTTGATGAGTCAAAATCACCTACATCGACACTCCCCACATTAAAGGTTTCTGTTAACTCAACCAATCAGTGGGTGGGTCTAGCCATAGAACCTGAAATAACTTGGGCCACCACAGAAGGGGAAACAAAGAAACTTCCTATAAAACGTGGGCCGCCCAGAGATGACCAACCCCACGACCCAACAAGAGAATTTGAGTATTCTCAGTTCAAACCAGCCAATAAATTAACTCCCGCAATGGATGCCACCAAGGACTGGAAAAACTGGGTAGATGGTAACACCCAGGCCAAAGAAATTTGTAAAAGTTTACCCATGACAGATGGGCATACTTATACCCTGGACCACCAGGAAGCTACACATTGCCATTCTTGCAATAAAGTGACATGAACCTTTGGTTCAACCAGGAAATTCCATATTTGATATTAGTTCAATTTCATTTACAGTCTACCTCCTGCGGTTCTGTACCTCACACCCATCAATCCCAAGGAACCGCGAACCAGCCGCCTGAACTTTACTGTCCACCAGGAGCTCCCTACGGCCCAGTACATTTCACCGAGTACCCATCCAACCCAGAGTATTTGGAGTTTACCCTAGAGCAAATCCTGATCCACAAGCCCAAAGCTAGAACTAAAGAGACAGAAGCCCTTTACAGAGAAGGCATCAAAATCACCCGGCCCCCTCTGCTATTCCGAGACAAGTATAATTTCCTGCCCGCATATTTGGTTCCAATGACACCGCCCCTCACCCTGCGGCCCAACTGCCTGCAAGAATCTGTTGTCACCAATGAATTCACTTTCACTCAGATATTTGGGGTGATGTATATCACCCTCACCAGCTTGATAGATTCTATAGTACCTGCCAGCAGACCTTGGGCTCTCCTGGGTAAATTGTTATCTTATATTGTAAAGTTGACCCCAATCTTGTGGTGGGCCCTCCCTGCTGGGCCCGCGGGCTGTCTGCCTGCGAGTTCCCAGGAACCCCCCCACTGTGAATTCACTGCCACCTCTGGCTTTGGATCACGCAATTTTCCCTTGTTGTACCAAGAAAGGTTCTAAAACGCCCGCCAAACCCCTTCATTCTTTAAATGATTTAGCCCACATGGTAGATGAGAGGTTTGTGCTGGCCTACCCTGCGGAACCTCTGCCTTTGGTTGCTCCCTCCTGGGAAGAAACACTGGTTAATTTAGACTACTTATTAGCTTGGTATCACCCACTTCTAAAAAGCATTAGAGCTGGCCAATCAGAGGTCGCCACATCAACACTGAGCAACCCAAGTGAATTCCAAATAACCAGTGCCTCTTCCAGCCAATCAGATATGACCGCAGAAATTGGAATGAAACCCTCCAGTCTCCCTGCCCCTGCCTAGCAAAGTTTTGCCTCCAGCCAATTGGATTTAGTTCCACTGTCATGTGACCCATCTTATTTGCAGCCCATCCCTTTTATGCAAGCAAGGGGACTTCTAGTCCCCTGCTTGTCTATTTTCCAAATAATATTAAAGTTTGGAGCCATCTGCACTTTATTTTTATATTTGTGTTTGTTTGGAACCCAGTTTTGAGTTCCTACAGCCTAAAGATTGTGGTGTTAGTTTCTGTTCAAATCTTACCTTCTGCCAGCTGGTTTCAAACCCGGCTTCTCTTCTGGGTCACTATACTAGTATTGATTCATCTAGTAGTCAACTTTCCCGTTCTTGCTTTCAAAACAGAGTTTGAAAACTCAAATTTTCAATTGATTTTCTTTATAATTCCTATTATTATTTTAAATTTTCTATTAAAATCATCAATTTCAAACCTGCTCCCGCTTGCTGTTCTTGCCAAGCCTCTCACAACCATTGTAAAGCTCTCTGGACCCGTTCTGTTACAGTTTGGTTCTATTTTGCTAAGTATACCCTACCAGCCCCTGTTCTGCCTGATTTTTTATCTGAAAAATATACTGTCCTACTCCAAATTTTGTGAGGAATATTCCTATGATACTCCCAGCTCTTAAATTTGTGGTATTTTCCTTGGCTCTGTTCTTGTTGCTTCTGTGGTCCACCTCCCCTGATTTATGGGGGAAAATCTCTTCATTGGCCCGTCTGGTAGGTAGAGATCCTGCTAGTCTCTGGGACCTCCCCAGCAGTCTTCTCTTTTCTGGAGAGGCTGTGGTCAAGAGCCTGACGTGTGATGATTTGGACTTGGACACTGTGAATCCTACTTCACCCGTTTCTGAAGAAGCAGTGCCTCCCATGCCTCCCCCTAACGTGGTCCAGAGGCATGCAGTACCCCCGGGCCCTCCAAGGTGTCCTCTCCCGCTCCTACCTGCACTCCTTGGTTGCTCACCGGCCTGATACTGATGGGTTTGAGTGCCTACTTCCCTCAGTTGTCCCCGGTGTCCTCACTGTAGTCCCCCCTCCAAGCGGCCATCCCAGTTATGCACTGGATGGCATCCTGGTGGTTCGTTTCACCAGGATGGGAGCCAAACTTAGTTAGTTTAGCCCCCCTCTCTCACACCCACAGGCTGGATCACTGTAAATTACTGTGACACCTCAGGATGCTGCAGTTCAAGAAAGGTTCATGTTATACCAGCCAATGAGCACTCACCTCCTGGACCAAGTACGCAAATTCCAGTGAAAATTGTAAGTTCAAATGAAATTGATGCCATCAGTTCTCTGGTGGCACAAAAGGCCACTAAATTACCAGTAAGTATAAGAAGTGATGAGAAGAAGCCCTCCTCACTGTTGACATCTTAAAAATAAACAACTTTATGCTCAGTATTCATTATTTTTTTCAAAAACTATCTACTTTTGCACTAATATAACTATTCTGTTTGCATTTATTTGTAACTCCACTATTCTTCACATCCTCATGTATCTGCTCCCTCCTTGCCACCAAGAGTGATCATTTCTCCCTCCATGCTGGAGATTCCTCCTACTCTTCCCCTCCAACTGTGCCTCCTGCCCAGGATTTCAGTAAGTTGGGGTTTGTCTATATCACAGTATTGGACTGGCCTACCAGGCTGTGCTTCATACTGGGATTTAGTGTTCCCTAGCTACTGCAGTCAACTATCTGGTCAGAATTGCGCCTATTGTGTACTTGGCCTTCTAAAGCTGGCCTGCCTCCCCTGCAGGAGTCCAGCTGGACTCTGGTATGGGCCATGACAGTATGTCGACCATATCAAAACTAGTAACCCTGGCTCCCTGCTCTTCCTTGATTATAGGGGCATCTTGTATGCTTTTATTTTTGACCTCAGCTTACTACCTAAGACAGTATATGACCAAGGAACAAGAAACAAGAAACAAACAAAAGCCAATAAGAAATTGTTGCCAAGCCATCCAAGGTCCAGACTGTGACCATCTCCACCATGAATCAAAATGCTGCTACCCCTATGAACTTTTCTGACCTGCCAAAAATGGACTTGGCTGGTTTCAGAAAAGGAATGATCTTGATCAACACCCTGTTCCGTGCCTACCCCAAGAGCTTCAGAGACAACACTCAAAAGGTTATGATGGTGACCGCCCAACTGAAGGATGACACCAGTGAAACTTTCATGACCAGCCTAGAAGAAGACCCAGACCTCATACTCTCATACAACCAATTCCTGGTGTTGTAAATTGCTTCATTAATGTTATTTTGATATGGCCTTTAAATAATGATATGTGCAAAGATTTGGTCAGTTTTGCTTTCAATTTTGGGAATTCCTCCCCTTCCACAAATAGGTCTGGTTCAATATCCACCCATTCCAGAATATCATACTGCCCTTGACTGATCCTGGTATGATCTCATCCTAATGTGACCCCCTCTGCCACTCTGTCTACCTAATGAGTGATCACCAACCCTTGTCTACTATTTAAGTAGAATCATTTCTCCTAATAAAGACAAGTTTATCCACATTTGTGTTGACTTTAATATTCTTCAAGCCTTTTCCTTTCCTTTTTTCCAAAAGGAATTCTTCATCTTGTATTCCAGGAAATTAAGGTATGTGTCCTTAATTTTGCACTGAAGGCTAACCCAAGGCTAGCTTCAAACCTCAAATCTTTTGTTATAAAGATTTCCTGCCATGTCCTCCTGAATGTTGTCCCCAGGAGCCAAACACAACACCTGGAGAGAATGAACTCCACAACCACCCCCGCTAGGGCCAAGATTCAAGCCTACATGGGGCTCATCCGCCTGACCCAAGGAAGTGACAACCTGGAGACCTACATACAACAATTCCTACGCCTGGTATAGGCTGCCAATATCACTGAAAACATATCAGGCCTTCATTTTAGAAACAATCTGAACCCACACCATGCCAGCCTAATGAGACACCACTGATGTGACCTCCCCAAAGACAAGCTCCTGGCAATTGCCAGAGGCATGGACTTCAGCCAACCACAAGTATATCACACTGGGCAACCCTGGAACAACCAAACCACTGGTGCAAGTAGGCCCTGTTTTAACATGACCCCAGAAGAGTACCAATGCCATGTCAGAAGTGAGCTATGCTTCTATTGCCACCAGAGTGGCCACTTATCTAAGGATTGCACTAGCCGCTCCAACAGAACCCAAGAAGCCATCATTTCAGCAATAAACAACGCTTCCCAGTCTTATCCTATCATTGGCACTACTTTGTGTCACCATGACCATGAGGTGAACACTATAGCCCTCCTAGACAGTGGGGCAACCCTCAACTACATGGAACATAGTCTAGCTGAGAAACTGGGTGTACTTATCCAGGGAAACTCCTGACTGGTAACCTTGGGTAACAAGACAACAGACCTGTCCCATGAATGCAAAAAGTCTGTCTCCCTGAAGCTAAATGGGAAATCTCCTGCCCACCAGATTCCACTTTATGGAAAAGCTTCCCAACCCTGTAGTGATAGGGTTTGAATGATGGGTTGACCACCAATTGAACTTGGACTATAAGAACCATCAGGTGACTTTCACTCATGAGAGCCAAACCTTAGAGGTTCCCTGCTTGAACCCTCAGCAGACCACTGAGCTAAACAACATCACCATGGAATCCTGCAAAGCTGAGATCCCAAAATGTTTGAAGCCTTGGGAGTCTGTCTTCTCAGAAGAAGAAGTCACTGCCTTGCCTAAACACAGCCAGTTTGACCACAATATTGACCTCCTCCCCAAAATCCAACCTAAGCATGGGCCTGTCTACAGTTTTAACATGAAGGAACAAGCCGCCTTAAGAGAGTACTTGGACAAGATGTTGAAGAAGGGATACATACATGTCTTCAAATCTCCTTGTGCATCCCCTACTGTTTTTTAAAAAGAAGAGCGGCAACTTACGTTCTTGTGTGAATTACCAGGACCTAAACAGCATCACTGTGAAAAAAGATACCCTGTACCCAATGCTGAAGACCTTTTGGGCCAGCTTTTAGGGCCCAACATCTTCTCAAATGTTTATTTAAGATATGTCTTTAACTAAATTCAGATCTGGCCTGGTAACAGATGGAAGACCACCTTCAATACTAGACAAGGTCTCTACAAATACTTGGTTATGTTGTTTGGGTTGTGAAACACACTCAGCACCTTTCAAACTATGGTGGACGTGGTCTTAGGAGGACTCAAGAATCAGTGTTGTGTAGCCTACTTAGATGACATCCTAATTTACAGTTGCACACCTGAGGAACATGTTGAACACCTTCAAGTTGTCCTACAACGCTTCAAGGAACACAGACTCTTTGTTAAACTCCATAAATGTGAATTCTTCCAAGAGGAAGTAGAGTTCTTGGGCTGAAATGTACTGAAAGGAGGTTTTGCAATGACACCTTCCAAAATAGAGGCTGTGATGTCATGGCCTAAACCTAAGAACCTCAAGGAGGTCAGAAGTTTTCTGGGCCTGGCAAACTTCTGCCGGTAATTTGTACAAAATTTTTCTTTGATTTGCTTGCCCTTGATCCACCTCACCTCCAAGAAGCACCCATTTATGTGAGATGACACTGCCAGATCCACCTTTGAGTAGCTAAGGAACGCCTTTGTGTCTGCCCCCATCTTGGCAATGCCAGTTTACAATAAACCCTTCATTGTGGAAACAGACACCTCTGACTTTGCATTGGGGGTGTTGCTTCAGGAGGAGCATGATAGTAAGCTGCACCCTGTAGCTTTCTACTTGTGAAAGTTCACTCTGGATGAGTTGAACTACCACATCTACAATAAAAGCAATGCTTGATATCATCCAGTCCTTGGAACATCGGAGAAGATACTTGTATGACGCCAACCACCCAGTGAGAATCATGACCAGTCACAAGCCCTGACATACTTCTTCAAACCGCAACAACTGAATCAGTGCCAAGCTAGATGGGCCCTATTCCTAGCAGATTACAACTTATCAATTAGCTACAAACCTGGCAAGATCAACATTGTACCTGATTCCCTAAGCCAAAGAGCAGACCTTCTTCCTAGCGCCACTGAGATTGAGGAATTCAAGACTAAATCCTTGCTGTCTCCAAACATGATTGAGCCAATGCTTCTATTCCTGGGACTAGCCAGTAGAAGAGAAGAAATCCAACTAGTTCAGACCATAGACAAGCACTACATCTCCATCATGGAAGACTTAAAGAAAGATATCAACAGTTGATACTACCAAACTGGTGTCAAAACTGCAGGCTTGACCCGCCAGCAAGGTTCCAAACAAGCAGGTTTGAGACCTGCAATCCAATTACCCGGCCACTTGAAGCCAAACCCGGAAGTCAACTTGGATTACCAAATCAGTCAACATGAGAAAATGATGATCCCTCATGGTAGATACCTCAATTTGGCGCTTGACTCATTAACAGGATCAAGCCACCCCCTCTTCCATCCAGCTGTGTGATCACCAATCATGTTCCTTCTATCCATTGATTCACAATAGCTATATAATCACTATCTCACAATAAAGATTATTATCTATCCTCTAAATCTTTTTCCCCTTGTAACTCTGCTAAAACAGCACAGTTACAACACTGGTTACTTCTTACATGAAAACACGCTGCAGCTACACAGACGCACCTATGTACCAGAAGGTCTACTGCACTTAGAGATACTGAAGGAATACCACAACTCCCCCATGCCAGGACACCCTGTGCGTACAAAGACTCTCAGAGGGATCCAGAGAACCTACATGTGGCCCAGGATGAAGCCATAAATTGAAGGATACCTCAGTGGTTGTAAGACATGTGGACGTACTAAGCCTAAGCAAGGAAAGCCAGAAGGATTACTACAACCCCTTCAGATTGCAGAAGGCCCTTGGAAGTCAGTATCTGTGGACTATATTGTGGAGCTACCTAATTCAAAAGGATTCAATGCCATCCCCACAATTGTCAATTGTTTCACCAAAATGGCACACTTCATTCCAACAATAACTAAAGTAACAGCAAAGGAAACTGCTACCCTATTTCAGAACTGAGTATTCATGAACCACAGACTCCCAAAAGAAGTGGTCTCAGACAGAGGCCCACAATTCACCTCCAAGTTTTGGGCTCAAATCCTAAAGGACTTGGCAATAAAAAGATTGCTGTCTACTGCATATCCCCCCATAGCAACAGACAGACCAAGAGAGTAAACCAGGTCCTCAAAAAGTACTTATGGTGCTATGTTAACTTGGAAAAGAACAATTGGGTAACACATCTACCAATGGCTCAGTTTGCGTACAACAACCAAGACCACAGCTCCACTGGTGTGTAACCCTTCAAAGTCAACTACAGATTCAACACCACATGGGATGCCCCTCCCACAGAGGAAGCCAACAACCCAGAAGGACAAGACTGAATCAGAAACATCCATGTGTGCCAATAAGAATGTGCCCAGAACCTGAGAAGAGAAGTACAAGTATACAAGGACTTTGTCAACAAGAAACAAGGCCCTGCCCCCAATCAAAGTAGCAGACCTTGTGTACCTCAGCGCAAAGAACATCAAGACCACTGCCCCTTGAGCTAGCTTGAGCCCCCAACAAACAGGTCCTTACAAGGTCTTAGAGTGCATTGTTACTGTAGCCTATCAACTAGAACTGTCCCCCAGATGAAAGATTCACAACATATTCCACTGCTCCCTGTTATCAATAAAGAAAGGACCTTCTTTCCCGCACCAGATAGTAAGAACAGCTCCCCCACCCATTAAAGTAGGAAGCATCACAGAACACAAGGTCAAAGACATCCTGGGACACAAACTCCAATACCAAAAACCATACTTTCTGGTCAGATGAAAATGGTACCCCAATGAAGAGAATACTTGGGAACCATAATCCAACCTGGAGAATGCTGCTACCCTGCTGAAGGAAAACAAGTCTTGGGATAAAGAGTTGTGATCTGCAAGCTCAAATATTGTTGCAAATGAACCAATGAGGATTCAGTATTTGGAATTGGGGAAGACAACAGTCCAATAGAAAGGACAGAATAATAAGAATAAGGTATTGTTTATTGTAGAATATTGTGATTAATATACCATATGGGGAAAGCCACAAGGCCACAAGGGGGTGGCATAGTGGGAAGTTCCATGTAAGGTTTGAAGCCAAGGAAAACTTGTGCGGGGATCAGCAAGTCAAACTGGTAGCACTCCTAATTAGGATGAAGTACCCACCATTTGATATTGCCATTAGATTAATCCATAACGTTAGATACGTCAAGGGGCGGCTCATTGAGCGCCCCCTGTGTATTGTAAGATATGTTAGAAGTCAAGTCTGGAAACTTGGTTGCAACACCCCCCTTGCCCCCTGCTTGTTGTCAGACACCAAGACCGGAGTCTGCAGAAGGTCTGGGAAGGTCTGCACAAACAACCTTTGTGTGGGGATGGCGCAGCAGGGGCGCAAGCAATCATG
This sequence comes from Entomophthora muscae, assembly GCA_014839935.2. NCBI lineage: Eukaryota > Fungi > Entomophthoromycota > Entomophthoromycetes > Entomophthorales > Entomophthoraceae > Entomophthora > Entomophthora muscae. The sequence continues at coordinate 109,489 of QTSX02002239.1, forward strand.
GTGAAGCTTCTTGGTATTCCCCTGGGAATCTTTGAGTTGATAGGTATGATTGTCATAGACAGTGGCTATCTTGAAGAGCCCTAGGTGGTTGGGTTCCAACTTGGCGGAATTGGGGTTGAGGGTATAGACGGGGTCACCTACGGCATACCTGGCTTTGAGGTGCTTTGTCCCTCCTTCAATTTGCTTGTGTTCAATTTCCTGGGCTTTGGCACGCCATTGGTCTAGGGATGGGGTTGTTACTAGGGGAGGCTTTTTGGGAACTCTGGACCGTAGCTTTCCCTGTTCAATCCCTGTCAGACTGTCAGGTGTCCCAAAGGCCAGGGTGCTGGGGCTGAACCCTGTGTCCCTGTTGATTCTTGCTCATAGGATAAGTAGAGCGGTGGGCAGGTGTTCAGTCCATGCGGTTTTGGGGTGCTCTTGTGAGAGCTTGGTGTCAAAACCGCAGGCTTGAGCCGCCAGCAAGGTTCCAAACAAGCAGGTTTGAGACCCGCAATATGATTATCTGGTCACCCAAAGCCAGACTAGGAAGTCAACTCAAATTACCAAATCCAATAATATGAACAGATGATGATCCTTCACGGAAGATACCTCAATTTGGCACTTGACTCACTATCAGGATCAAGCCACCCCCTTCTTCCATCCAGCCATGTGATCACCAATCTTGTTCCTACTATTCTTGATTCACATGAACTATATAATCAATATCTCTCAATAAAGATTATTATCTAGTTTCCAAATATTTTTCCCCTTGTAACTCTGCTAAAACAGAACAGTTACAACTTTGGTAGCACAGGTAGGTTCTCCATCCTACCTTATCTTGAAAAATTCCGCCTGTTGCCCACATACACCGCGGCCAACAAATCCTCGACAGAATTATGTCTGGCCTCCTGCCTGACTGGACTCTGTACACTCCTGGTGCCAAGATACCCAATGGTTTTGTCCTATACCAAAACACAGTGATCCCACTACCCGCCTTCAATGCCATGTCTGCACAAGGTTTCTTTCAGGCTCCCTCATCAATGCTGCAACCAACCAACAAAACTACCATGCCCGCCTATGTAGCACAAAGGCTTTACAGCGCCGCCTTGGAACCCTTTGCCAGGGTCAACAACAACAACACCACCACATGGATCCAGTCCGCTCAGAGCAAGCTGGCTCAAATGGAATACCCACAACGGTTCTGGATTGCGGAGATCTCCATTTGCCTGACCCATGACACTGGCATCTGGTGCAACAAGTGGCACAGAGAGCACACCAACAAGAACTGGGATACCTTTAAGCAGGACTTCCTGGCAAGATTTGTGCTTAAGGACACAGCACTCATGATCATATGCCAAGTAAAGAACCTGACCCAGACAGGCACCATCAAAGAACTCACCCGCGCCTACAAGGAACTCCGTCTTTGAGCCCCATCCAACATGGCCTTTAACACCCCAGCTACACACCTCATGTACTACAACGCCCTAAAGTTGCACGTGATGAGACATGTGAGCCTGGACCAGGTAACCAACCTGCAAAGCCTGTACCATGAAGTGGAAAAAGCAGAACAAACGTCCAATGCTCTACACAAGGCACAGACTGGGAAACAAGAAAGGCCCAAGGACTCTCATCAAAGCAGGCGCTCTACTCAACCACCTCCTGGAGGCAACAGAAAAAACACCAACCACAAACCCACAGGTTTAAATGGGCATGGAAATGGAAACAATGCCCAGTCAAATTGCACCTGTTTCTGTGTCACTGCCACCCAAGGCAACCAAGATGAGGGAAAAGCCCAAGGAGAGCACTAAGCAAGCCAAGCTCTCCCCACGCAACTCCTGACTTGCCAAACAATTAATACCGACCCGAGGATGTGGACCAATGCCCAACGATCCAAGTGCCCTCAGAAGACCTGGTACTATACACCATTGCCAGACATACCAACAAATTGATGTCCTACTCTTTCCGTTTTTGCAGTTACACAGGCTCAGCACTCCTGGAATTGGGCGCAGATCAAACCCTAGTCAACAGTAGCTTTGTGGATAAGTTCAAGCTGGCCACTAATCCTTTGCGGATTAAAAACGTGGTCCTGGCTGATGAACACCACATTGCCGTGACAAAGGAAACTGCCCCCTTCTCTGTCATGCTTGAGAACCTTCACTCCACCATCCAAGATCCCGTCATCAACTTCCCTAAGTTTGACATTGTACTGGGACTAGACTGGTTACAAAAAAACAACCCCCACATGGACTGGGCAACCTCAGTGTTGACTATCAAGCGTGAAGGCGTCAACCACCAGATCTACCCTGACTCTGTGGACCAACTCCTACATGACCACGTCTTTTTACACATCACTGAGACCTTGGAAAAGAAGGAAAGCCTGAAGGCAATTGACTGGGACTCCTGTCAATATGAAATAATACACTTCAAAGACCACCAGGATACCTCCACGCCTCAGGACTGCAACATTGTGGCCTGTCATCCAGAAATCTTTAAGGAAGCGTTACCTGGGTTGCCCCCTGAGAAACACATTCAACACTCTATTCAACTCAAGGGGACTGTACCCAAAGCACTCCCCATCTACAGACTGACCCCAAACAAGGACAACGTCCTGCGCGCTTATCTCAAGGAGGAACTAGAAAAAGGACTTATCTGCCCCTCACAGTCTCCCTTTGGGGCCGCCGTATTCTTTGTGGCTAAAAAGGACGGTATCTTACGCCTGATCACAGACTACTGCGCCCTAAACAAAGTCACCATTAAAAATTGTTACCCACTTCCACTGATTGACAACCTTTTCAATGCCCTGGGAGGAGCCACAGTCTTCTCCAAGATTGATCTAACTGCAGGCTACAATAAGATTTGCATCAAGGAGAAAGACATCCCCAAGACAGCCTTCCGCACAAAGTACGGTTCCTACAAATGCGTGGTACTAAACTTTGGCATGACCAATGCACCGTCCACTTTTGTAACCTTCATGAACAAAGTGTTTGCGCCACACATAGGCAAACATGCCCTAGTGTACCTGGACAATATTATTGTCTACAGTCCCTTGGTGAAACAGCATCACAAAGACCTGGAGGAAGTCTTTGCAACCTTGGCACAACACAAACTATTGGCCAAACCCTCCAAATGCCAGTTCTTCTGGGAGCAACTACCCTTCCTGGGACACATAGTCTCAAAAGACGGCATCAAACCCGACAGTCAAAAGATACAAGCCATCTACAAGATGCCACCTCCCAAGGACAAGCCAGAACTACGCACCTTCTTGGAAATGGTGGCCTATGTACAACGCTTCATACCCAACTGTGGTGTCTTGACTGCCCCCTTGTCTGCCATAACAGACGCCAAGGCCAAGTTCATATGGACCCCCCAACGCAACCTCTGTTTCAGACGCCTCAAAGAAAAACTCACGGCAACACCCATTCTGCAATACCCCAAACAAGACAGGGAATACCAGATGGAAACCAACGCCTCAGATGCATCCATTGGGGGAGTACTACAAATTAAGAATAGTGATGATGAAAACCTGCCTGTAGCCTACAAAATGCGCAAACTGACAGATGGCAAGTGCCGGTACCCTATCCACAACAAGGAACTGCTGGCCATCATACACTGCCTAGTCAAATGGCGCTGTTACCTAGAACGGCAGGAAGAATTCACAGCACTAACAGATCACAAGTTGCTCATCTATTTCAAGACGCAAGCAAACCTGTCACACCACCAAGCGCGGTGGATGGAAATATTAGAAAGGTTTAACATGCTCATCCAATATAAGCCTGGGGCTGAGCTTGCCATGGCAGACGCTCTGTCCTGCCTGTATGTCCGTGCTTCAAGAGGAAAGAATGGGCTAGACCCAGACTGGCCTCTCTTAGTGCTACGTACAAAGGACAAAGGATTCCCTGCAGGCACAACCAACATCACCAAAGAAACAGTCATCAAAAATGAACACCTCTTTGCTGACGTATACGGGACTCTTCACAGAAAAATGACGGATGACACAACCATTCCCTATATTCCCACACATCAGAGAGCCGGCACCATTCTTTGCTACCCCAGAGATCTTGGACATACCAAGAGCCAAAATCTATACAAGTTCCTAAAGAATAAAGCCTGGTGGCCAACCCTATACTGCGATGTCCAGGAAGTGCTAGAACAGAGTGAGGTTTACAAAAAGTTTGCTAAAAGCAAAACCCCACCTAAGTCTGTACTCCCCATTTGGACCCAACTGCCATTCAAAGTATGGGCTCTTGACATTGTGGGTCCCATGCCAGGAAAGCACAACAACAAAAAATACATCATCACAGCCATTGACTTTGCGACAAGGTGGCCAGTAGCCCAAGCGGTGAAGGCACACACCAGCAACTTTGTTTGACAATTTATTGGCAAAGAAATAATCAGCAGGTTTGGAAAGCCAGAACTCCTGATAACCAATGGGGCAAAAAACTGACCTCCAAAGACACCAATGTTTACCTCACCAAGAATGGGGTCAATCACACTGTCACAACACCATACCACCCACAGGCCAATGGACGCGTAGAGCGGCTTAATGGTAGCCTTGTGCAAGCCCTAGCAAAATTCACTGCTGGGAGACCTGAAGACTGGTATAAGCAGCTACTGACTGCATTACTTGTGTGTCAACCCCAAGTGAACAGATCCACTGGGAAAAGCCTGTTTGAACTGGTATATGGCACACAGCCAAATATCATTCAAGCATTGACAAGACCTAAGTTAGAAATCTCAAGTCAAGTTCCCCCTTGCTCGGATCCTCAAGTAGTAAAGGCCAACAGCGAGCAAACAGCCAAAGAAAAGGAACACTTACAAAAGACATTCATTCCCATCTGCAACAGACACAAAGTTGGGGACAAAGTCTGGGTCATGAATGTTGACAAGAGCAAACTACAACCCAAGAAAGTGGGGCCCTCAATCATCTTAAAGGTAAACAACAATAACACTTACCTTGTGCAAGGGCTTGGGAAACGCAAGCAAGACAAGACCTTACACCACAATTGCCTACAACCCTGCAAAGCAAGACAGAAACAACGAGAAACCGCCCTACCTGCCACCAAACAGCAACTGATTCAATACGGCGCCCGGGCTCCCAACGACCTCCCTGACAACCTGCCCCCAGAGGAGGCAGACCTTCAGCTGGGGGGTGTCAAAACTGCAGGCTTGACCCGCCAGCAAGGTTCCAACCAAGCAGGTTTGTGACCCGCAATCTAATTACCTGGCCACTCAAAGCCAAACCCAGAAGTCAACTTGGATTACCAAATCAGTTAACATGAGCAAATGATGATCCCTCACAGTGGATACCTCAATTTGGCGCTTGACTCATTAACAGGATCAAGCCATTCCCTTCTTTCATCCAGCCGTGTGATCACCAATCTTGTTCCTACTATCCTTGATTCACATGAACTATATAATCACTATCTCTCAATAAAAATTATTATCTAGTTTCCAAATATTTCCCCCCTGTAACTCTGCTAAAACAGCACAGTTACAACATTGGCAATCAGCTGAACCAGTGAGCCATTTAACTTTTCTACGCGTCCATTGGCTTGAGGATGGTAGGGGGTTATAACTATACACTGGAGTGTGTTCTTGGCGCAGTATGCCTTCATGACATGCCCAACAAGTTCAGGGCCGCCATCTGTGATGAGACGTTTGGGTTGTCCAAAGCGGACCACAATTTCCTTGCCAATGAAGTGGGTGATGGTGGTGGCGGTGTGGTTAGTTGTTGCCCAGGCCACTGGCCAGCAAGTGAAGTAGTTGATGGCAGTGATAATGTACTTCTTCCCCAGTCTGTCTTTGGGGGAGTGGCCACACAATGTCAAGGGCCCACTGCTTAAAGAGTTCCATGGCCTTGATGGGCAGGACAGACTTAGGGGTACAGGTTTGGACGTATTCTTTTCACACAGCACGCACATTTTGAGGAGATCCAAGATGTCTTGATGCATGCGCGGCGACCAAACCTTTTGTTTCATGATCTTGAAGAGGTTACACCCTCTGATATGACCCAGGGTTTGGTGGTAGTGCAATATTGTGTCACCTTGTTGCGTGGTGGGAAGGTAAGGCGTCTTCTCACCTGTCTCTGCCCAACGGCAGACATTACCAGCATTGGTGGTGAACTGAATTTTGTTGCCCTTCAACTTGGAGATGGTTACTGATTTAAGGCCCTCATAGCAAGTTGTCTCAGGGTGGAGGTAGAGCATGGGCCAATCTGGATCCAAACCATTGTCCCCAGTGATGGACGCTACATAGAGTTGTAAAAGGGCGTCAGCTGAGACAATTTCCTTCCAAGGCTTGTACTAAATGCACAACTGGTAAGGGGATAGATGCTCAACCCATCCTGCTTGGTGGCGTGTCAAGTGGGACTGTATGTTGAAGTACTGGAGCAACTTGCAGTCTGTCAGAATGCGGGGTGGGAAGGTAGCACCTTCCAGGTAACAGCGCCACTTCTCAATGCAGTGCACAATTGCTGCCAATTCTTTATCATGAATGGGATAGTGTTGCTCCAAGTTGGTAAGTTTCCTGGACTTATATGCCACAGGGAGGAAGACGCCATTGTCAGTTTCTACCCTTAGCACACCCCCTATGGCCCTGTCAGAGGCATCAATCTCAAGTTCATACTGACAGTTTTGATTGGGGAACTGCAGTACTGGTGCTGTTGTGAGACTTTGCTTCAACATCTCAAAGGCTCAATATCTGACAGGGGTCCAATGGAAGCGCTGTTTGAAATTGAGGAGCTCAGTGAGAGGTGCAATTAGTTCTCTGCAATTGGGAATGAACTTGTGCACATAGGCAACCATGCCTAATAATGTCCGCACCTGGCCCACATCAGTGGGAGGCGGCATGCTAGTGATTGCCTTGATTTTGGCAGGGTTGGGCTTTATTCCTTGGGCAGAGATGGTGTGCCCAAGGAATAACAGCTCTGACTTGAGGAACTTGCATTTGGAGGGTTTAGCTTTTAGCTGGTTTTTCCAAAGGGTGTTGAGGACAGCACGGAGGTGTTAGAGGTGTGTGGTTTGATCTTAACTGAAGACAATAATGTTGTCAAGGTACACAATCACACATTTTCCAATCAGTTCCTCAAATGATTTGTTCATCAACATGGCAAAGGTGTAAGGAGTGTTGGTCATTCCAAAGTTCATGACACAACACTCAAACAACCTGTAGCGCATACAGAAGGTAGTTTTTGCCTCATCCTCTGGTGCAATGAGGACCTGGTTGTACCCCGCAGTGAGATCAATGTTGCCAAAGACCTTTGCACCTGCAAGTGTATTAAACAGGTTGTCAATTAGCAGCAGGGGGTACTTATTCTTAATCATCACCTCATTTAGGGCGCGGTAGTCTGTGACCAAGCAAAGGGACCCGTCCTTCTTGGCTACAAAGAAGACAGCCGCCCCGTATGGAGAGAGCAAGGGGCAAATGAAGCCCTTATCAAGCGCGTCCACAAGGTGCTGGCGGAGGGTCTCATCTTCCTTTGGTGTAAGACAATATAATGGTTGTGCTTTAGGTAACAATCCTTGGAGTTGTACAGCGTGCTGGATCTCCCGGGGAGGAGGTAGTTGTTCAAGTGTCTCACTGAACACGTCCTTGTACTCCTTGAGGAGTGCGGCAAGCGCTGGTGGTGGTGAGGAGGTCAAGGGAGGGCCGCAGATGATTCAGCGCAGATAAAATTGACTGAGCATTGATTAAAGTCTAGTTTCCCCCCTTGAAATTGTACAAGCCTGTCTCCGTTATTCTGACAAACACAGTATCATGGAGTAACTTGCTCATTTCCACAGGGTAGATCTGGAACCCCACCCCATTCCTATTAAGGGTGATGACAGAGATATCCCAGTTGATGTAGGGACAATTGTGCCAAAGCCAGTTGAGGCCAGTGATTTTGTTATGGCTGAGCCCGGCCATGATTGGCCCAGAGAGCTTAACCTAGACGTTCTCCATTCTCACAGAGAAGGGTACTGTCTTGTGGGTAATTGCAACTCTGCAGGAGTCAGCTACTTGTACTGCCTTGAACCTGCTAGGCACTTGGTCCAGTTGTTGGGAGTTGGCAAACACCTGGTCTACCATAGTGTGGTTGGCCCCGGTATCTACCAGTAATTTGTGGGTGTTCCCACAGAAACAGAAGGGATAGGATAAGCAGGTTACTTTATTTGAGAAGTGGCTTGCTTGTGGTATGGGGTTGTCACTGTGGACTTGGAAGACGTCCAGGGTTTTGACTTCATGGATGTTGTAGTCACAGGGGTTCTTTGCAAGCAAGGATTGAGAGGATGGGTTAGGTGGGTCTGCAGGGCCTCTTGTTGCTACAACCCCCAGGCTTTTCCCTGATCCTCAATCTGCGCTAGCTGGAGCTCCCCCTTGTGGGGGTGTTTAGTCCCATTTTCCTGCTGACGGGGCTGGCGGCGGCTCACTTGATTGTGGCCATTGCCAGGTGTTGTACGCAGTTGGGATGGAGCGTCACTGGTACGGCAGAAGCCCATTGAGGCCTGGTTGTTAGCCTCCACAATGGCCTTGTAGCAGTCATTGATGGAGGTGCAGCAACCTGCGGGGACCCACTTGCAGATATGGGGTATTAACCCATTGATAATGAGAGTGAGTAGCATTGCATTTCCGTTGGTCACAGCTTTTGGAGCGGCAGCAAGAGCTTGTTGTCAGGCAGCAAGGTACTCAGGAACAGAACCAGGTTGTTTGATTGCTAGAAGAGGAGTTCCCATGACAATGGGGGAGAAGGTTTTGCTGTAGCGGTACTTTGCGGCGTCTCAGAATACTGCCCAGGTAACGTCAAGTTCCTGACTGGCCCAGTTGGTGAACCACATGGCAACAGGCCCCGTGAGGCGGTCAGCCGCAGTGGCAACCCACATGGGCTCAGGGACCTGACAGATACGGAGGCGGGTTTTGGTAGATTTGAGCCAACTGACAATGTCGGCCCCCTCAACACCCCCCACAAAGGATTCTAGCTGAAGGTTGAGCATGCATTGGGACAGGGCTGACTGGGGCGGGGTGATACTGGCGTTACCCTGCCCAAGGAGGAGCCAATTGTACACGCTTGTGAGGACTAGCTGGTCTTGATAGATGACATACCCGTCAGGGATGTCCCCCTTGGGGATTGGCAGGAAAGTTTCTTGTTGGGGAGTAGCCATACAGCCTGTACTCTGTCCTTTCTTAGGGGTAATTTTGTTTTAGGTAGGTTGTCAACCTACTGCTGCTACCACTGTTGCAACTGAACCAATGAGGATTCAGTATTTGGAATTAGGGAAGACAACAGTCCAATAGAAAGGACAGAATAATAAGAATAAGGTATTGTTTATTGTAGAATATTGTGATTAATATACCATATGGGGAAAGCCACAAGGCCACAAGGGGGTGGCATAGTGGGAAGTTCCATATAAGGTTTGAAGCCAAGGAATAACTTGTGCGGGGATCAGCAAGTCAAATTGGTAGCACTCCTAATTAGGATGAAGTACCCGCCATTTGATATTGCCATTAGATTAATCCATAACATTAGATACGTCAAGGGGCGGCTCATTGAGCGCCCCCTGTGTATCATAAGATATGTTAGCAGTTGAGTCTGGAAACTTGGTTGCAACACTATGGTAGGATAATATCAGGGCCCAGAATACCCTGGACAATCAGCTGGCCTTCCTAGAGGCAAAAAACCCCACAGCCTGGGAACCTTTACCAAGTATCTCCCGGAGCAAGAAAACCCCCCTTCCAACTAACAAATGGCCCAAGATTTGAGAGGCACATAAGCCTCAATTCCCTGGATTCAATTCTATTATCAATTTTAGGCCTCTCAACTATTGGGAAATAGTACATCAGGAGTGCAATTGTTTGATTGCACAATCAGGCACTCAATTGCTTGTAGAATCTATAAATAACTGTGACACCTCAGCATGCTGCAGTTCAATAAAGGTTCATGTTATACCAGTCAATGAGCACCCACCTCCTGGACCAAGTACGCAAATTCCAGTGAAAATTGTAAGTTCAAATGAAATTGATGCCATCAGTTCTCTGGTGGCACAAAAGGCCAATAAATTACCAGTAAGTATAAGTAGTGAGGAGAAGAAGCCCTCCTCACTGTTGACATCTTAAAAATAAACAACTTTATGCTCAGTATTCATTATTTTTTTTCAAGAACTATCTACTTTTGCACTAATATAACTATTATGTTTGCATTTATTTGTAACTTCACTACACTTTACAACCTCACATATCTGCTCCCTCCTGGCCACCAAGAGTGATCATTTTTCCCTCCATGATGGAGATTCCTCCTACTCCCCTTCTGCCAACTTTGCCTCCTGCCCAGGACTTCAGTAAGTTGGGTTTTGTCTATATCACAGTATTGGACTGGCCTACTAGGCCATGCCTCATACTGGAATTTAGCGTTCCCTAGCTACTGCAGTCAAATATCTGGTCAGAATTGCGCCTATTGTGTACTTGGCCTTCCAGGCCTGGCCTGCCTCCCCTGCGGAAGTCCAGCCGGACTCTAGTATGGGCCATGGCACCATGGTTGAATGTGAGTTTGAAAAAGCTGCCTGTACCACTTCTAAGTGGAACCCCTTTCCCCCCACTTTCACAAGTAACAAACTCCTTTTGGAAATACACATAAAGGAATCCCAACTATGAGATTCAAATACTGAAACCTGGAAGGCTGCCAGCCTGCAGGCCAAGCTACCCAGCTGCCCACGTTTACTTGGGCTCAAACCAGAAACAAACTCAATTTTGGGGGAAATACTGAGAGCTACTAACTTAGAGCCACCTACACTGATGCCCTTCCTGCAGAAGGATCCTGTTAGCCCCTCTAATGAGAGCGCTGACCAGAGAAAGGATCCTGAGATAACTGAGGCCACTGCTGATGAGGAAATGAAAAAACTTCCCTTAGAATGCAGGCCTCCAGAGGATGACAAATCCTATGGCTCAAAAAGGGATTTTGAGTACCCCTGCCCCAATCCAACCAATGAGAAATCCCTCATGCAGGACACAACTGAGGATTTCCAAGCCCTGGTAGATGGTACCACCCAGCCCAAGGGGGTTTGCAAAAGTTTTCCCATGGCAGATGAGCATACTTATACCCTGGGCCACCAGGAAGTTTTCCATTGTAATTCTTACATTAAAGTGATATGAACCTTTGGTTCAATCAGGTCATCCTGTATTTGATTTTTGTTCTCTTTTTTTTCAGTCTAACCTACACAGCACCACCTCTTACTCCAACCAACCCCAAGAAACCGCAGACAGACCACCCAAACTATACTGTCCACCAGGAGCACCCTTTGACCCAATACATTTTACTGAATACCCACCCAACCTGGTGTATTCAGAATTCCCTTAAGAGGAAATCCTACCTCAAAACTCTGAATCCAGGACCAGAGAGACTGAGTTTATTGGCCAAGAAGGAGCCTGGATCACTGTGCCCCTGCTGTTCTGAGACAAATACAACTACCTGCCCGCCTACCTAGTGCCAATGACTCCACCCCTCACCCCACAGCCCAACTGCCCGCAAGAATCAGTTGCTGCTAGTGAATTCACGTCAACCCGGATATTTAGGGTGATGTATATCACCCTTACTGGTCTCATTGATTCCATGGTGCCCTCTAGTGGCCCATGGTTCATTCTTGGGAAGTCTTTATCATATGTTATAAACTTAGCGCCCATCCTGTGGTGGGCCCTCCCTTCAGGGTCTTTGGGCCGTCTGCTCGCAAGTTCTGAGGAACCCCCTTCAGGATGGATTGGTGACACCCACTTCTACCTCCAACCCCAAGGATGACTATGTAAAGTCCTTGGAATAAAAAGCCAAGGAAATCAAAAAACAATTTGAACAGATGTACCTCGCTGCCAACTTCCCTCAGTCACCCCCACACTCTTACGCCCAACAGCATCCCACCTCCACTTGCTACAACTGCAGGAAACTTGGGCATATTTTGCGCTGTTGCCTCCACCCTTGCACTTCATGTCAGGGCAGCTCTCACTGCAGTTGTGATTGCCTCCACTACCAACCAACCTGTCCTCCCCTGCCTATGTCTTTGGAATCCTTTCTTGCCAATGAAGGAGTGACTGAGAAACATTTTGCTGCATTGAAGCATGCCCTTTCCTCTGGTGTCACCCCAATACTGCTGCTGATAAAAAACCTTGTGTTGAGTACCATATTGTTTCCAATAGAATTCCTAATATTATACCTGCCTATGCCTCCATAATGTAAAGGACTCAGTGCACACTATGAACCCTTTTGCATTATTGGAGGAGATTAACCTGGAATATAAATCTGGAAGTGACATCAACATCACTGAGATGCCTCATGTGGAGCATGAAGTTGTTGACCCTTACCCTGAGAAACTCATCATTATTTCACCTCACACAGATCACTCCCATCTAGACAGGGCTGGTGCTTCTTCTCCTGGTCACAAGCTTACACCCCTTTTCCTAAGGTGTGAAGACTGTGAGGCTGCACCCTAACCTGAAATACCCTCTAGAGCTCCTACTCCAGTTGATTGGTACAACCATGTTGCAGTTGAGAATGTAACTGGCTCATACTATGTAAATTACACACATCTAGATGTACAGCCTCCCATTATATCTTCTCCCCTGTACACTAGCCCCCTATTGTCACAGCACGTGCAAGGAGACCCCCAGCCCAGTAATAACTGTCACTTCAGTACGCAACAATTGATGAAACCCTGACCATCCTACCCCATTTGAACCTAGACCTCTTGAAACTGAGATGGTTTATGAAGAGCTCCCTATAGAGGAAACAATGGAGGATGATTTTATGAATGCAGAGTTAATCCACTCTCTGATTCACAGTCCTATTGTCACATAACCCCTATGTGACAACAATCTTTCAGCCTGCCCATATGCACCCAAAGAGATGGATCATAAAAATAAATATTTATCTCTCTATTTGATAAGTTAGATATACTTGATAATGATTAACCTTTTATGGAATGGCTGCCTGCCCCACACCCCTTCCAATCAACCTTGGTGATTGAAGAAGACAATAAAATGAACAAGCACAATACACCATTGGAGTGTGAGGAGCTCAAGGCTCACATGGAGAGAATAAAGCACAATATTGACAAGCAAATTAAGTGTGGCAATTATATCAGAATGCAGGAAACCATGAAACAAGTCCCAACCAACGGCATGTCAAAACCTAAAGTGACATCAAATGGGTTGTCAGCTTCTGATATCATGAAGAAGCTTACCTTTACCGTGACACTTGAAGATGTCTTCTGGATCAGCCCCCAGTGGTGTCAACAGATGATACAGGCTGTATCCTCCTTCTGACCTGTTAAGAAAGAGGGATTAATGTTGGGAACTGGTGCACCTTATACCTATGGATCCTTAAATGGACATCAAACTTCCATTATTCTTGATAGTTGCACTTACAGCAATACTATTTTGGGAAGCTTCCTGGCCTCTTTGGGCCGCATTTCAGTGGTACCTTCTGATACTACATATGTCATGGCAGATGACAGTGAGAAATCTTTCTTTGGAAAAGCAATTAATCTCCGGTTGCAAATTGATAACATAGTTACCTTTATCACAGCAGCTGTCTTTCCTTATGAACAATATATGCTTCTCCTTGGCAGTGAGACTCTTACTGTGTTGGGACTTATGGTAAATCCGCTAGATAACAAGTGTTTCATTAGGCATAACTCTGATCACATCAACCTTGAAGTTACCTTTGAGCCCTTACACCAGCAGTCATTCTTCCTTGTGAACCTATAATACAGCAGATTGATTCTAACAAGTGGCTATAACATGATCAGAGGGTGAAGTTGAAAGATCTTACTTCATGCTTTTCTGCCAAAATTGTCACTGATGCTGATGACTTACCAGAAGCTATTGGGGTTGAACATGAAATAAACACAGGTGACACCAAGCCTATCATGTCTTACCCTTACTGGTTGCCTCATTCCAAGGAACTGTTTGTTCAGACAGAAATATCACAACTACTTAAGAAGGGTATGATAAAGCCCAGTAAGTCACCTTGAGCTTCACCACTAGTGATTGTACATTAGAAGGGAACTAAGCTTTAGATGTGTGTTAACTATATACCTTTTAATAAGGTAACTATTTTTAACTGTTACCCCTTGCCATGTATCTCAGAAATCCTGACATCCTTTGGAGGAGCCAAATAGTTTTCAAACATTGAATTATTCAGCGGGTTCCATCAAATTTGCGTTAAGACTGAAGATCAACCAAAAACCGCTTTTGTGTCTAAGTGGGGCCAGTTTGAGTATGTGAGAATGCCATTTGGATTGAAGGGCGCCCCTAGAACCTTTAAAAGAATAATTGACAATGTGTTTGCAGGGTACATTGGAAAGTTTGTCACATTTTAACTTGATGATATCACAATTTTCTTCATGACATTTGAAGAACACTTAGCACACATTTAAGCCTGCTTGGAGCGCATCAAGAAATCTAACTTGAGTGTTAATTCTGAGAAAACTTTCCTTGTCATGTGTGAACTCCATCTCCTTGGTCACATTATTGACAAGCATGGAAAGCAACCAGACCCTACCAAGATCTAGGCCATTGTGGACTGGCCTACGCCTACAAATGTTAGCAATGTGAAGTTGTTTCTGGGACTTATTGACTGCTATCAGCAGTTTATAAAGAACTAAAGCAATGTTGCTGCGCCTTTATTTGACCTTACCAGAAAGGTTGTAGATTTTAACTGGAGAATTCAACATAAAGAGGCTTTTGAAACACTAAAGTATGCTGTTACAGCTGCCTCTTTATTGAAATACCCTAATTTTGCAGGCCCTTTCACATCTTTATAGACATATGCAAGGATGCTGTGAGAGCTGTGCTAAGTCAGGAACACAACATCATATTCTTACCTATTTATTTTATGTCAAAACAGTTTGGCCCCACTGAGTACAACTATGCAACCTATGATAAGAAAATGTTGGCTGTGATTAAGGCATTAGAAAAGTTTTATTACTGCGTACTTGGGTACCCTCTGTTTATTCACACGGACAATATGGCATTCAAATTCATCCTTAACAATAGCAACTCCTGTAGTAGACAAACAAGGTGGCTAATGGAGCTCATGGAGTATGACTTTGCCATATCATACATACCTGGCAAACAGAATGTTGTTGCTGATAGACTCACCCAGTAATTCTGCCTTCTGGTGGTGCTGTTGTCTACTTACAGCAAGAACATCCAGCCCATTGTGCTGTTCCTGGAAACCAACCAAATCTCTAGCAATGTGGTTAGTAAAACATTTATTGCAAAATGTCAAAACTTTACCTTGCTTGATGGTCACCTTTTCAGGAAGGGGGAGGGTAATATAAGCTTGGTGCCACCTATTGGAGTTTGCCAAGCCATTCTGTGTGATATGCATGAAGGTTCAGGTCATTACAGAAATAAAGCAACAATTGCAAGAGTCAGTGACGCCTTTTGGTGGCCTAGCATGGGCTTGGAAACAACTTACCATGTTCAAAATTGCAATATTTTCCAGAGGTTTGCAAAAACAAAGGTACATTTAAAACCTAGTGTACTTATAGTAGTTAGTAAGAAGTTTGAAATATGGAACATTGACTTTTTAAGCCCTATAACCCCGTCAAAAAACAGAAACACTTACATTTTTGCGGCCACTGAGTACTTTTCACAATGGCTTATTGCCCGTGCCTGTCCTGACAACACTATTGCAAACTTCTTATATAATAATATTTACCTGTAATATGGCCCACCATGTACACTAATTTCTGACCAAGGCTTGCATTTCCAAAACCAGCTGTTGAAGGAGCTAACTGAGAAGATTGGTACCAACCAGAGATTCATAACTGCTTATAACCCTCAAGGCAATGTGTGAAGAATTGTTGACCAGGGATTGTGGAAAGCTTAACTCATTAGGTGGCCATTGGAAACCAACCAGGGCCAATCAATTACCCTTTTGGAAATTAGTATCAACTTACCATATAATTAAATACATGATTAGTGGACCATGACGCCGTTGCCAAGGATTATTGCGCCACGCTGCCGCCACTTTAAATAATAAGAATCACAGTGCTGGTATTAATTATTCTTGGCGTCAGAGTGCCGCTCTAGTTTACATCAAGCGCCAGGACGCCAACAAAATTATTTGCAAGTGCCAGAGCGCTGCAATAACTAACACTAAAGCGCCGAGGCGCCAGCTTTGAGAGGAAATAACGCCAAGACACCAGGGTTGCTTCAAATGGCCTATTCAACTCTTTGTTAGAGCTAGATATGGAAGTGATTGCATATCTTAAAAAGGATCACTGATTAATGTGCTAGCAGAGGGTGTCCTTGTGCTAGGCATTGCAGGATTGTGCCTTAAAATAAAAGGTTGTCCCTTTTTCCACCAATCCAACCAAGACTCTACAGTGCGCTGGAATGTCCTAGAAGGCATTGCCAGTGACTGGTGATTAGTAATATGAGAATACCCCTATATAAGCGTTGGCAGTAAACGCCAAGGGGCAGAGCTTTTGACCTACTTGTATAGGACCCAATAAAGTTAATCATTACAATTAAAGTTGGTTAATGTCTTCAGAATCTTCACATTCAAAGGCATATAGTGAGTGTATGCCCCTTCCTCTTAATTCTTCTGTTGAATCTGCCGGTGTGCGCCAATTTTCAACACAATGGATTAACCAAATGCTTTAACAAGACCCTAATAGAAAGCTTAGAAAAGATGACATACTTTCAACCTACCTTATGGGAAGATAAACACCCTGGTGCTCTTTGGCATTACCAGACCAAAATTCATACACTTCTTGAGCTCTCACCATTTAAAGTACTGTATGGTACTAAGCCAAACAGTTTGCATCCTTACCCAATTGAAGCACCTGACTAAAGTAACACAAATGCTGTAAGAATTAACACCATTAAATCACGCGCACATCAGAAAAGAGCCAAACAGATTGTAGCTGCACAATTTTCAACCAAGCACAGGATCCCTAAATTTAATATTGGAGACATAGAATCAAGTTTAAAAATAACATTGCTGAAAATCATTCAATAAAGTTTAAGTCACAACAGATGGGCCCTTTTATCATCTTTGCAGCAGCCAATTATTCCAACTATTACCTTCAAGACCAAGACGGCATAATATATCAACACCCAAAAATGGACACTTCTTGAAACAATACTATCACTGACTCAAGAGGGGAAGTGTGGTGCTGGATTCAAATCCACACCAAAAATTTGAAATTTAAATTCAGCCAAACAGGCTTGAAATTTTTTTAACCCATTTTAAAAACCCCTGCACCACAATTTTAATAAACTGTTTATTCCCACTAAATATTGAATATTTGAAGTTAGCGCTTCAACTCTTAAAATAGATTGTGAGAATGCTAAGAGTGGAATTGAGTGTGAAATATTTTATCTTAAAATCATCTTTTAAAAATAAGTTTCTTGAAAGGATATGAACTCATTACCTTGGTTTGGCAACCGCCAGAATTAACTCATTCCACAAGTTGATGTACTGTATGTTGACATTATGTTAGCATTTGTCTGCCAGAATCATAAATTACTCAAACTAAGCTAATTTTTCACATTAAATTATTAAGTCATAATTGCAAAAAAAGGAACCATCATAATGTTGATGCCACTTATACAAAGTCTTGATTTTAAGTTAAAAACTTAATATACTTTGCTATTAAAAATGAACTTTCTTTGCACTTTTACATTTAGGTGGACTCCCATAAGTAATATCTATTTTTCAATGTCAGGATACAAAGTGTACTGTGCTGAACCAACAGAGGTTAATGAAGCAGGAGCAGATACAGGCATGGCCTACCAGAGAATGGGACCTGATTTTACCAGATAGGATATGGCTTTCCTGGCCACAGCCCATGGGCCAGCTACTGGCAAGGCAGAGTCAATCAATCTTGTAAGTGCTAGGTAATGTTACATTAGAACACCAAATAGAGGGAATAACATGGCCAAAAAAGAATAGAAATTGACAAAGAACTCCAGCCAAACCCTTAAATATGTTGAACAATTTAAATGTTGTACTTGACAAAAAATTGGGTCAAGGATGGGGTGGTCCTTGAAAATCTGGATTTACCACATTTTTGCCAATTAACTATGATAAGAAAATTATGTGCTATTCACTATCTGGAGTTGGTAGCCCTCAACCAGCTGGTCACCAAATTTTTTCAGAATATGATGTCATTGAGTACAATTCCAATGCTTTTCCTTTGACTGCAGAAAATATTCAAACCAACCAATCAGAAGCCATAGAGTCTCCCTGCTCTCATCCTAAACTCCTTTAAAACTTTCCCCATTCCCCTCTAGAAAATTGTTTCTAAATAGTTTACTTACCCTTGAATAAAGAAAGTTTTCCAAAGCATGATAGCTCATCTGGGGCTGTTTGCACCTGTCCTTGAGTGTTTGGCCTCTATCATGGTCAAGGTTGCTGTCAACTTCTTAGAGGCTCCCTGACTTGCCCTTTACATGCCAGTCCCTGCTGATCCTTCTTTAAATCTACTCCTGGAAATTATTAGCTTATTTATATCTTTGGTCACCATCTTCTGTTACACTACTGCTGGTGCCAAGGTTCTAAACCTGTCCTCCCAATTTAGTATTCTGCTTCTAAAGCAATTAAAAATTTGCTTACTATATCCTCATTGCCTCTCTTTAAATAATGCAGCTTGCCATTTTACTATAACAGGTAAAGCCACCAAGAAATTAACTACTCTGGCCAGTAGATCCAGAAGTGGGTGGGGGTGTGACAGTGTGCTTGGGAGTTGGTAGGGGTTCCATTGAGACTAGGTAGGCAGAGTAGTTATTGTACTTCTCATTGAATATGAGAGGGTACACAGCAATTTCCTTGCTGTTGCAAACTAAGTGGTATGAATCTTTGGGAGCTTCTGGTATGGTGTACCACAGTACTGTAAATTCAGAACCTGAACATAAAAATGCAGGATTGTCAAATCCTTGGTCCAAATTTTGAATCACTTTTGTAGGATGGCCTTTTTTAATTAAATTGATTTTGTTATATTTTTATTTGAATTTTTAAAAATGCGGGAACTTGTAGACACTTTGCAAATTTCAAGTCAAACTGCACATTTCCAATGAAAAAAATGAATTAACTCAAATCAGAATTGGAGCATTCAAATCCATCAGCCATTTTCATTAAGTTTACTATGTTTTTTGGAATTGTGGGATTGTCAAATCTATGAACCAAATTTTAAATCACTTTTGAATGCCACTAGTAAACTCAGATACTAATTGCCAGAACTGGAATCCAAATTGAATGCTCAGTACACACTAGAAAACACTAACCCAAATCAAGAAGCTCCACTCTGGATAAAATCAAATGAAAAATTCAATCTCAACAACCATGTTTAAACATAAAATTAAGTGAAATGTAAAATTACCCAACCAGAAAAGGAGAAAATATTTTACACTTTGAATCACAAATGCAGAAACTCTGCTACTATTTAAGGCTAAATCAAGAGAAAACAACTACTCACAACTAAACCAAAAATGTAAATAAATACATATTCAACCTAAAATATATTTTTAATTTTATTTTTATGGAAATTCAATTACATTCATAACCTGCTCCTGCACCAGCCTGCATGGCAGCCTGTCCACAAGGCCGTTCCAGAGGGTCCAAGAACAGACCCAGAACCCAACTCAAGGGGAGTCATGCCAACACACATGCCTCCCAAGACGTCATTTCCAGCCAACCACCTCCCGCATCCCAAGCCTGATCAACCAGCCTGAATCCAAGACAGAAGCCGCTCTCAAGGACTGCCACCAAAGTATTCTACACCAGGGTCACTGGGAACAATGAGGTTACTTACACCTCCACTGTGTACCCAGTTGTCACCTGGCCCTGCACTCTTGATCCAAGAGTTGCCACTTCCTTCCCCCGCGTCTTTGACACCACTTATGAGCCATTGGCCACAATCAAGGATCCATCTGCACCTGTGTTATATGCCACCATTGACAGCGCCAGCGCAACTAAGTGTGATCCCACCTTCTACACAAAGGTCCCCATCCCCTGTGTTGAGCCTGCTAGCCAGGATGCCGTGGTACCTGCCAAGGGCTGGCGTTGGCTGACGGATAGTGAGTGTGAAGCTCTCCTCAACTGCTTGAACAGGGGAATAGTGGTTTGATATATTGCGTCCCAATTTTGTGTTACAGCCAGATATATTGGCAATATCAACAAAAAGCATGGCAACACCAGGAAAATTGCCAAATCCACCAAGACTAAGCAGCAGCCCAAACTCTTGCAGCCTGTTCATATTGATGCAATAAAACAGTGGGTGACCAAGGATTGCCACCTGGACACACTTGCTGTCCAATCAATGTTGGCCACAGAGTTTGGGCTTTCTGTTTCTAAAGCCCTTTTCTACAAAGCAATGGTCAATTTGGGCCTCTCATGGAAGGTACTTGGAGTTTCTCTGCACAATAGGAACAGCAAAAAACAATTGAGGATTGACACATTTATGCTGAGACCTATGTGGCTCTCAAGAATACAGGAAATGTCCAATTCTTTTACATCAACAAATAATCAATTTTCATCCTCCCTCAGGTCTAGGCACAGGTGGGTTGAGAAGGGGTCTAAGGACGGTGTAGCCCATCATGCAGCTGTTTGTTCCAAGACCTATTTAATGGTAGCACTTAGTGGTCCTCACAGGTTGGATCAATACCAGATGATCAAGGGTTACCATAATAGTGGGACATTCCTTGATTTTCTCCAAGCTGTGAAGAGATACCTCCAGATCAATTACAGCTGCACAACTAACATTGTTGTGTTGGATAATGTCAGGCTCCACAAGGTGGATTTGGTTGTGTATGAGTTTCCACCCATTGACAAGAATAGCCATTCCTCCAACCACCACCTTGCTGATTGTCCAATGAGACTCCTCTTCCCCCGCCATATTCTCCAGTCCTTAACCCAATTGAGGAGGTCTTTGGGTGGATCAAGAATAAGGTGAAGAAAGGCCTCCCTCAGGACACTGAGGATCTCTTCAACATTCTCAATATTAGCCAATTTGCAATGCCACCTGATGTGGTGGCAGCTTTTTACAAGCACTCAGAATCCTTCCTCCCTAAAGCCCTTGCCTCTGAGCCAATCAGATAAATGGGTGATCCAGGTTTTTTATTAGGGCTCAAAAAATATTGTTTATACATAATGATGCAATGTTTAATAGTATTATAGACATATAAGAATATGTACAAAAGGTAAGTAAAATTAATTATACTAGATATGAGGACACATATTTTTATTATAATGCACTGAATATTGTATTGACTGTTGCGCTAACAAACAAATAAATTTAAAAAAAGATAGAAATAGACTAATTTTATTTAAAAAATTATGAATCCTTGTTGGTACTTTGATTTTTTAAGCCACAAATTGGACCTTGCAAGTCATCATCTGATCCTTAATATTTCAGTGCCACTATAGCCACACAACACAAAAACCAATGATTTTCATGTATCTCTTACTAATTAGTACTTATGACATGGGTCAAGCATATCAAATATATTTATCAAATCATATTATGAGAGAAAGGTAATTTGAGTTCTAAACAATCAATTGTTTAGAACAATAGTGGAGCGGGCCGCATGGTGCAGATAAATTCAATTCTCAATGTTTAACTATGTAATTAATGAACCTGTACTCAACAAGCTAGTAAATAAAAACATTTTTAATTTTTTATTAATTGATGTGTTTGCAACTATAAATAATGTCTTATAATATATTTAGAAATATTACTATTATAATTTAAATATTAATATTTAAATTTTAATAATTAAATTTTAATATTTAAAATAAAAATGAAAATTAAAAGGTTAAATTGCAAGGGAATATAATTTATTAGGGAGATACAAATTGCAAATGAATGCAATTATTCTGGGGAATTATACCCTGAAATCAAATTTTCAGCTAGAGCGTCTAATTGGATTCATATACTCTTCTGTACATGGTGGAAAACCCTGGATGTAATTGCTAGAGGGGTGGCGCCCTGCACCCTGGTGGTTGCTGAACGCTTAATAAAAGGGAGACAGGTAAGTGAATTGATCAGCAGATTCTTTTTGAGAGGCACGTAAAATCCATACAATGATGCCAGTACAAAGGAGTCATACAGGACATGCTCAACTGTCTTATACTCCTGTGGTGTCTTCTGGTGTTCTAGTGCTAATTGGCATATATCAAGTTGTATAGGTACATCCTCCAACTTTTTGATGTTAGTTTTTAATATGCAGTGTAGTAGGATTCCTAGGTATACTGCATTGTGAATACTTTGCAAGGTATATTTTCTAGAAAAAATGCACAATCTTTTGTATACTTGAACTAATATGTTGATATAGGATGTTTGATTGAACTTGAAGATGGTTCTGGGGGCGCCTGACTTGTATTTGCCCACCATGCCTTGGCAAACAAAATAAATAAAGGCTTGAAATTATTCACAAGGACTGCATCCCCAACTTTATTTGATAATACTTTGAATAATTCATTAAAAATTTCAGTTTTAAGATATTCTGTTCCTATTTGAAAGTTGGTTTTTATTAGGTTTTTTATACTCATTGATATTTGAAAGGGGAAATTGTTGTATACTTTCATAAATATATTCATTGACATTTATTTTGATATCCCTTTTAGTTTCAGTCATTTCTTTGAAGTTGATAGTTGCTCCTATTTTGTATGCTTCCCTAATCCATGGCAAGAACCCCGCGGGTGATAAATATTCCCTGGCTTTTGCTTCTATATTTGCAAAATTATTCATATTCATTTGAATTATTTTATTTATTTCATTTTTATTTATTTGCTTTACAGGGGCTACCAGTAATTGGTAAGCCCCGTAACACCAACTTGGCGTGAAAGCCGCCACTTCCGCAACCTTGTCCCCATTCCTAGTTATAACTAAAGTAAATATAAGTAAAACATAAAAAAACTTACTGATTGTTTCCCCTGCAGCCCCCTCAGCCACAGGCGCCCCTTTAGCAAACTTCATGAGTGTTGACTGTTCTTCATTTTTTTTCTGGGCTTGATCTTCCTTATTTTCTGTGCTACTTGTTCTTCCTCTTGATTTTCATTTGATACATTTTCATTGTTTATTGTAGCTCTTCTGCTTCTTGACTGAGTTTTGTTTTCATCTGTTTCCATTTGATTGGTTTCCTCTTCATTTGTGTTAATTTCCTTTGAGCTTTCATTTCCTTCAATCAATTTGATTTTTTGAGTATTCTTTCTGTTGATTTTTGAAAATTCCCACAAGTTGTAACTTTCACTTTTGAAATCTAACCTCTTGAGTATTTCCTTTTGAAGATTTAAAACTATTTCCTTGTGTTCTTTATTGACTATTGTTCCCAGGCTATTTTTTGCAGTTTTAATTTTGCTGGAACAATTCCCTTCCCTCATTTCCCAGTTGATTAACCACAATTTCCCTTATGTTATATCCAAGCTCAACAACCTTTTGGAGGGCTGACTCTAATTTGTTTATAAGGCTGTAGATATTTGACATTTTGTTTAAATTACATAAAAAAACTGGTTTTTATACTACTGCCTTCAACACATGAATATTTTTCATCATCATTAATAAATTAAGCACCATAGATGTGAATTTTGCATTATAATATATCAATTAGACGTCAACTCTTGATATTTTGATATTATGTGCATAACTCAATGCATTTTGTTTAATGAAATTCATTGTAAACTTGGCCTTTTTCATTGTAATTTAATGAAATGGACTGTGTTTATATTAGAGAACCATTAACACTTAGTACAAATATTGATACATAGTGCATTTTACAGCCTGTCTATTTACCTATTGGCAATAATTCTGTAAACTTTTTAGTTGGATTTTGCAAGGTATTAATAATGTAATAGGTAAATAAACATTAACATATTAACCCATTACATTATTATTACTTCACAAATTCCAACTAAAAAGTTTACATAATTGTTATTAATAGGCCAATATACAGATTTAAAATGCACTATGTATCAATATTTGCACTAAGTATTAATGACTTCCTAATATAAACACAGTTTATTAAATAAATTACAATGAAAAAGGCCAAGTTTACAATGAATTTCATTAAACAAAATACATTGAGTTATGTACATAATATCAAAATATCAAGAGTTGCTGTCTAATTGATATATTATAATGCAAAATTTACATCTGTGGTGCTTAATTTATTAATGATGATGAAAAATGTTCATGCAAATAACTATATATTATCAAATAAACTATATAACTTTTATTAAAATAGAAGGAATTTCAATAATGTAAAAAATATATTGTTAATTGTGAATTGGAAGAGAGATATTAATTTTAATAAGTTGTCACAAAGAAAAGATCTATTTTACTAATCAAAGAATGGGAAGGGGAGGGAATGGGCAGAATGAATGTCACCTTCATCTGAGCCTGTAAAAGGGACGGCAACAGAGATGGTAGGGGGAATTAGTAGTGGCTTGGGACTCAGGGTTGGAAGACGGGTGGCTTGATGGGGGTTGGGGAGGCAGGGTTTGCTCACTGGGAGGGGGCGGCAAGAGCTGATTGCTTCATTTGCTTGAATTCTTCTTCTGTCGCATATGCAGGCTTGACAAAACAAATTTATGGGCAAGGGGGAAGGCAGGAGTCCTTTCTGGACTTATCACTATCACTTCCATAGAATATGAAAAGATTGGATAGGTCTTGGACAAACACGGAAGGAAAAAGCTCATACCCCCTCTCAATTTGGGAGCACAGTTCATTGTATGTGGCAGGCTTTAAGTGCCTGAGAGTGGAACCAAAATTATAGAGACATACAACTGCAAGATGCATGTCAGCATGATTGGTGGGATAGGATCAACAGGTATGACCTGCAGCTGCAATTTCCTTGGATGTCCACTCACGCTGATCTATCTCTGCCCTCAGTACAACTGTGTACACTTTTTGCTGTGTGGCCCACTCCTCCAGCATGGCCTTGAGCTCTGTCTTTTAGGCATACCCATCTGTGGTGTTTGATATTGCGGAGTAATTATTGACACCCAATGGGGAAACTGCCAACAAAACCCCAATAAAACAATACAGATTGGGCCACGCTAGTAGACGTCCAATTGGATGTGCTTTCCTCCAAAGTCTTGGATACTTGCCAAAATCTTGGCATACAGCAAGAAGATGACGTCATTACACACCCTCATTGCCCTCCCTTTAACAAAATTAATGATAGTTGAATTGTATGGGTCAGTATCCATCAAACTGGGGTCATCAAGAACCTGATTGGATAGGATTCTGACGGCAGCCACTACTCTGTGCATCCACAAATTCACCGTTCTTTTGTTGGTGAAGATGCTGTGGGGTCCCAATTGGAGACGCACCTGGACCAGGGGCATCCACAGGTCATGTTCTATGATGGCCATCATAAGGGGATGAGCTGTTTCACCTTTGGCCAAAGTACAGGCACCAGTTGGGGTCTTCTTGGGAGGGGGCCACAGTTGGTGTGGGCTTGCAGGGTTGCAGTCACAGTGGACTTTGCAAAACCCATTGTGGCTGCAATTTCCCCAAGGGACATAAGCATCCCTTGCTTTGCTGTCAAGATTGAAAATTTCTCTCCTCTGGAATCCCAGGCCCAAGAGAGGGAATCAAACCTGGAACCTTGATTCTCCCGGGCCGCCGGGCCTATGGACCGCGAGACTACCCGCCCGCATTTTCCTGGGTTTGAGCCCCTGCAAGCTGACGCTGAAGATGATGGTCCGCCCAGTGAAACAGTTCAAGCCAAGGAAATTATCACATCAAATGGAGTGCCAATCACAACACCTAATGGAGGCGCCCAGGCAACAACTACTAGCTTTATGAGTTTGAAGTCTATGCCAGCAACCAATCAAGAGCCAACCCAAGGAAGAGGCACCGGCCCGCAATCTGGCCCCATGACCACAACGCTAGAGCAAGATGATCAGGTAGCTAAATTGGGAGTCTCAACCAATGAAAGAACTCCCGGGCCAAGCACTATTTTGCTGTTTTCAGACGCAAGTACCCAATTCCCCTGGCCCTGCCCTTCCCAATGCCCTGACAACCCCCCCTTGGAAAATGTTAAGTTTGGAGGTGGGGTGCTATATAGACCCAAGGACCCTGCACTCCAAACTTATTGCCATTTTTGAAATAAAGGTTATGTTACTTTGGCTTATACAGCTATTACTGTATTTTGTATTTGCCGTCTATCAGTTCAGCTTGAGATCTCCTGGCCTGCCTGCCCCACTACCTGCAGTATTCCGTCCATTTGGCGTACCCTTTGGGCCTGTCCATTTCACCAAGTATCCCTTAAAACCCAAGTACAAGGACTACACGCCAGAGAAAATCCTTGAACTAGATCCATTAGCCCGCATCCAACCCACCATCAGATACAATTGCCAAGGCCTGTGGATATTCTCTACACCCAAACTATTTAGAGGAAGGTTCAACTATCTCCTGGCCTATAATATCTACATGGAACCGCCCATAACACCCAAACCAATGCCTGCTTCTTTGCCCAACTTACCAACAAACCATACCAGCAAGCTTTTTGGTATAGTGTACATCACCATCACAGGGGTGATGAACACTATTTTATCAGCCACCGGCCCTTGGTCTTGGTTGGGGAAGTCCACGTCCTACCTTCTAAAGTTAGCTCCTATCTTGTGGTGGCCCCTGCCTGCAAGGAACCCGGCCCAAGTTATCCCTGAAAACGGCAGGCCGGCTGCCTGAGACTGGATCCCTGACATTTGCAACCATTTCAAGAACAATCTCTGGGGTAATTAGCTTTCTTCTGAATCTTGCAGGCTGATTGGCTGGAGGCAGGGTGTGTCTGCCTTGAGAACCAGACAGTGTCATCTGATTGGCTGTTTCTGGTATCTGGTTTCCATTGGTGGCCCCATGGCTCACTTGGTCAATTCTGGATGCTAGTGTTGCTGTATGATTTGGGTTAGCAGCTGCCTATGCGTGATGAGCAAACAGGGCCATGCTTGAAGACGCAGGAGAAAGAACACACTCCTGGGTAGTGCTCAGGGAGGTACCTGCGGGTTGGGAGTGGCCATAGACAGAGGCTTCACCGTCAAGAGACCCAGTGTAGCCCTGCATAAATGCGTCAAGGCCAGGGAACAGCTTGTTCAGTTGGTTGTTGTTGAAAGAAGACACAATCAAAATTTTATTAAAAAATTAAAATCAAGAAGAGTATGACGGTCCACATGTTTGATGGTTTGCAGGTGGGGCTAATGTTGGCCAAGCAAACGTTTGGTTGTTTGTTACAGATAGAGGCCTAGTAGGGGATGATGGCTACTAGGGACAGTAAGGCCTAGCTATTAGGTGTAAAGACTACTAGAGGCAGATGTTGCCTCTAACCAGCAGAAGATATTGGCTGCTGTGGGCTAGAGTTCTTCACCTAGCAGGGAACTGTGGCTGAAAAAGGGTGAAGAATGAGATAGCTAGCAAATAACTTTGTCTGTTTGAGGTAGAGAAGGTTTTGGACCCCTGGCAGATAGCACAGGCTGCCAGGGAGGGGAAGAGCTCTGAGGGCTCTACATACCCTGATACGCTTACATGAGGTCTGTGAGCAAGCATCCTACCTAACGGACTGATAGGATGTCCTCGTTTATGTCCCCATGGAAGCTTTGTGAAGAACCCAAAGTGAGCATTGGAGGGCATATATTTTCTCAGAGATGTCACCAAGGCGGTTTTCTTGGGGAAGCAAGCTGCAGAACTTGGTGTGATCAGGCTTCTGGGAAGTAGAGCTGATTACTCTGCGACTGAAAGCCCAGACTTAATCACCTGGGTGAGTAAAAACAATGGCATAGGCTGTGAGAATCTATGGTTGGATGGCCTAAGTGAAAAAGCCACTTGCAAGGGCGCAGTCAAACACCAGTTCAATGTAGACTCATGCCTGGGTCTACAAGTTCTGGTAATGGGAGCTGAGATAAAGAACCAAGGTGGTTCACGGAATCAGCAGAGAAGACTAGTGAGAGGAACAGTTTGATCACAGAGAAGGCTAGTTGAAGAACTGTTGGTTCATATTGAAGTTTGGAACCACAAAGGTTCATTGTGCAGGTGGAACCAAGGTGGTTCCTAGTGAGGATTAGCTGATGGACTAGTTGAGTATAATGTCAGGATTGACAATTTGTTACCCCTCAAAACCCAGGCCCAAGGGCAGGATTCAAACCCTGAACCCAAATTCCTGCAGGCTGATGGTCCCAAAGACTGAGAGCCCACCTGCCTGCTTTTTCTGAGATTGAGCCCCCACAATCTGAAGCCCCTTCTAAGTCCCAAAGTCAGAATACCAGTGCAGGTTCAATTATGATGGTTCCCATGGAGGAGTTTCTTGAATTGCCTAATGGAGGCAGAGAAGGTGCACCTGTGAACTTCATGAGCTTGAAGTACTCTCAACTAACCAATCAAACTCAACTGCCAAGGTGTGACAGATCCAGGTTTAACCAGTCCATCTGGTCATTATTCTGCCCTTGACTCTTATTGCTGTTACCTTCCTGGGACAAAGCTTCAAGGAGCTTTGCCTCCAGGGAGGCAATTTTATTGGATAACACTTTATTGTCATCCCGCCAACAAGCCATGATTTCAACGCTTTTTTCCTCTCGTGCTCTCAATGCCTCAATTTCACAATTTGCCATCTCTTTTTATGTTGCAAGATTTCATCCCATCCTACCAACAAGTTCCAAGCATCCCAAGCATAAATTTGGTTCCCTTGGGCGGGAGTCCCTTCCTTTGCAAAGTAATTGTTATACAGCTCTTCAAACGCACCCTTTACTTCTACTAAAGATTTGGAAGGATTAGTCTTAGTGACCTCCAGGCTGGTCCAAGCTTCTTCCAATGTACTTGTAGGAACCTCCTTTCTTGCGGCAGCGGTTTCCACAAAAAGGACCCCAAACTTGGCTCCCTCAAATTTTAACAAAGAAGGCATGACAATTGAAAAATAGGTGAGGGGAAAGCGTCAAAACCAAATATGAATATATTTTGTTAATGTTTAACTGTTTTTGCTTATATACCATTTGGGGCATACACGGCTGAAAACCCCTCTGGTTCCTGAATCAACCAATGATTTGTGTCACGTGGTCTATGACATTTGAGTCATCCAACATAGATCTTTACCTGAAAGATCACCAACAATTCTCAACCTATGAGAATTGACCTACAATGGGCAGAAGTCACCTGACTCCATTCAACCCAATGTACCAATTTGGCATGGAGCTTCCCCAGCTCCCAGCGCCAAAACCCTGTGGATTGCACATCCTAAACTCAGCTATCAGTGTTCCAACTGGGAACCAGCTGATCAAACCTGAATTCCTAGGCATCCTTGCCTTTATTTAGTTATTTTTGCATTTAATGGTTTTTTGCCTTTAAAACCCATTAAACTGCTTTGAAACTCAAACTAGGCGCCACTGTGGTGCCCAGCAATTTCCCCAGGCGGCGCCCCAGCGCCTGAGAAAATTTGATAGCAGCGCCTTGGTGCATCTTGAATTCATTAGGCAGTGCTGTGGTGCTTCTAATCCAATAAATTTGTTGACACGGCGCTTTTAACCCTAATTCTGGGGGTTTTCCCATGGTTAACCTTAACCAAACTTCTTGAAAAAGTCAAGACCATTTTAATATTATTAAATCCTCATTAATTATATCCCGTATTTATTAATTAATCTTCCTGATTAATCAATACATTTTTTTGAGATGCCTAGTCTCCAAGATTGACTCAGCCAATCTTGCCTCAATTTGTTTAGTTAGCCTAACCTAACTAAACATCCATATTCTGTTCTTTTATTAAACATAGATATCCAGTTTCTAGGAACATTTCCCTTAAGAATTCCAAAAAAACTATCTATATTTAATAAACAGCAAAAACAGAACATCTTTATATTTTGGAGCATTTATTTGGCTAAATACTCAGCAGTGACTGTAGTACAGTCACAAGGCCCCTTCCTTCCCTTTGGGGGAATCAGCCTCATCTTTCTGGATCTTTATAAGCTCCAATTCCCCATGGAATAGCTTAAGGAATTGAGGATAGACATGGGACCATTCTTCTCCTAAGGCAGCTCCAACCCCCCAAATTAGGTAGTCTGGCCCTGGACTAACCAAAATAATCTTCATAGGCCCTACCCATTGCTGAAGACCTCTTCTTGGGTGCTTTTCTTGGCGCCTTTGATCAAACCACACCAGATCTCCCACCTGGAAATGATCACGAGGAAGTACTCCAGGCTTTTAATTCCACTTGGCTTCACGCTTTTCTCAACCCCGCTCTCCTTTACTCCTTGCCTTGGCAAATAACTTTGCATCTTGGCTGCATGTTCCTCTACGGCGGCTTCATAGGAATTCTTTTCCACAAACTCCTATTGGCCCACTTCAGTGCTGGTTGTAGTCTCCCAGCCATACAACATCCAAAATGGTAAAAACCCAGTATAATCATGGGGCATTGTCCAATATGACATGACACTCATTGCTAGGTGATCCTCCCAACAGGTTGTAGCTCCATCAGCCAATTTTTCCATAATGTGCTTTAAGGTTCCAATGGTTCTTTTGGCTAACCTATTGGTCTCAGGATGGTAGGGAGCTGCGGTTAACTTAGAAATGCCCCATTTTAAGCATTCCTTAGTCAAGGCTGGCCCTACGTAGGGTGGTTCATTATTGGTGAGAACCTTCTCAGGACAACCATGTTGTGCTATGATTTCTTCTCAGAGAAACTTAGCAAGTGCAACGCTTGTTTCTTTAGCCATTGCTAAACCTCTACCCATTTTGTGAAAGAATCAACGGCAACCACAAAGTATTCTTTTCAACCACTTGGTAATGTGATATGACCTGTATCCATTGAGATCAACTCAAAAGGATAATGTGACATCACTGACTTGAGATGTACCTTAGATTTTGCCGCTGAGAACTTAGAGCAAACTTCACATTCTTGTAAAATCTGGAGGACCGTAGCTCTCATCTCTGACCACCAGTACCAGGTTTTTACTGCTTGCCAGAGCTTTTTGTATCTGAGGTGACCTTCCCATTGAGCATGAAGATCTCTCACCACTTGAAGACGTTTGGATTGCTCTACGTAAATCCTATTCCTTGATAGCGCTTCCCAGGCTTCCTGTGTCTCAACTTCATAGGCCAACAGCGCTTGGGATAATAAGTTGGGAATCTGATTTTCCAAACCAGGTTGGTAAATGATATCATATTCATATCCAGAGAGTTTTTCAGCATACAACTGCATACAGCCTTGTAAGTCTTCCTTAGTCTAAAGCGCTCTCAATGCTGCGTGATCAGTGACTATAATGAATGGCATTCCTAGGATATACGTCCTAAAATGCTCCACCGCCCATACTATTGCCAATCCCTCATGTTCAGTAGCAGAGTATTTTCTTTGAGTGGTCCCCAATGTTTTGGAACCATACACCACTGGAAGCTGTTATAACTTTGACTCTCCTTCCTGAGTAAGAACGGCACCCAGACCAGTTGAACTTGTATCTGTTTCAATGTAGAACAACTTTGACCAATTGAGGAATCTTAGGATGGGGGCCTTGGAGAGTCTCTTTTTCAGCTCTAAGAAACTCAACTCTTGTTCCTGTCCCCAAACAAATCTGTCATTCTTCCTTGTTAAAGCAAACAACGGCTCTTCAAGTGCAGAACAATTAGGAATGAATCTCCAATAGAAATTCACCAATCCCATAAATTCCCGCACCTCTCAAACCAACTGTAGTGATCTCATGTCCAACAACAGAGTAACTCTCTCAGGACTCAGCTTAATCCCCTGAGAATTCACAATATGTCCTA
The DNA here is from genome assembly GCA_014839935.2 of Entomophthora muscae. NCBI lineage: Eukaryota > Fungi > Entomophthoromycota > Entomophthoromycetes > Entomophthorales > Entomophthoraceae > Entomophthora > Entomophthora muscae. The sequence continues at coordinate 141,180 of QTSX02002239.1, forward strand.
ACACCTTGACCTCTTGACAGGCAAGCTTAGTCTTAGATACACTAATCTTTAACTTTGCTTTCTCAATTTGGCAGAATACTTCATCAAGATCCTTCAGGTGTTGTTCCCAGGAAGGGCTATATACAGTAATGTCATCTATATACACTGAGACACACCTAGGCTGCAATCCCGCCATAATCTGGTCCATCACTTGCTGAAACACAGCACCAGCTGTTTTTATTTCTAATGGCAAGACTTTCCTTTGATAAAGACCATCAGGTGTAGAGAATGCTGTAACCTCCTTAGACTTCTCGTCAATCAACAGTTGGTGATATCCCTTTGTCAGATCCAAAGTGGTGAACCAAGAAGATCCAGCCATGGCATCCATCTGATCCTCAATTTGGTGCATTTGGTAGGCATCATTTACAATATCCTTGTTTACCATTTGGAAATCAATACAAACACAAATGTTCCCATCTGGCTTTGGAACACAAACCATTGGAGCAGAATAAAGACTGATGCTCTCCTCAATCAGGTTGGCTCTTTGCATCTTCTCCACCTCTTCTCTGATTGCAACAACTGCAGCAGGACTACAACGGGGTACATACCCTTTGTATGGCTTCCCAGTAAGTGTTTTTATGAAATAAGGTGGACCAGTTTTCCCTACATCATATTTGTCCAACAAGAAACAACTACTCTATTTCCACACCAGAGTATACAACAGGGTACCTGGTGCTTCACTTGGACATAGTATATGGGTTAAATTGTTGAAGGGCACACAAATATAAGAGACAGTAGTTTTATTTGTTGTGACTTCTCCAACTATGGGCATCCAAACTCCAATACGCTGACCTTGCTGAATGTATACAGGAACCGCACAAGTGTTGAATAACTTCCAGGACTTGAGGGATTTACCATTTGAACCATCCTCAAATATTGCCACATTTGAGGATATATGACGGGGAAATTCTGGGATAAACTGTCCTCCTTGTGTTCCGCAATTGAAAGCTACTGGTTTTAACCAAGCTGTTCCCTTTGATGGAATTGAGCAATATTCCTTGGCGTAGATGACAACTGACTGGACATCTTCTGGTGCTGGTGTAATTTTCAGTTGGTGATAAGCGTATTCAACTCCTTCATGAACCAAGACATTCTTGACAGCGTCCAGGCTCACCTTGGCCTCAACAATCCAAGTCATACCAAGCAGAATATCAAATCCTGCCCCGGGTAGAACTATGGCGGAAGTCTTGACCTTGGTATTTTTCCATCTTATTACCACCTCATCAAACACATCTTGTTTGATAGTGGTAACCCCATCTGCAGAAGATAAGGTCAAAGTGACCAATCTTGATAGGTCCATGCCATGTCTACAAACAAAGTTCTTTAGTACCGCCACTCCAGCACACCCTGGATTGTAGACTGCCTTTGCAGAGATACCATCAAGCAAAATATCCAGGAGGATAACCCCTTGTAATGCCCACACAAAAGGTTTTTCAATCAAAAGTGCAGGCATACTTTGGGCCACCTTTTTACGTTATTCAACTTCCTTGAGCTGATCCACGCTCAACTGAACTCACACAGGCTGCCATTTAATCTCCCTGTCTTCCTTCATCCCTAAGTGCACATCCAATATCCACTCATCTGGAGAGGCATCTGGACTTCCCTCAGAAAGAGTTGGACAAGAGACATCAATTTCCTGTATGGGTGGTTCCACTGGTTGACTGGCGCTTTTCCCATATTCCTTCAAAGCCTTCCCAGATCAAAGTCTCATTCTCCCATTATTCTCTGAATTACCAGACTCAGGTTGAGAGACACCTAAGCCCACCTTTCTTTTCCCAAATCCTTAAATATAAGGTCAATATGCACCTTGTCAAATTCCGCACAGTTGGGACACTTTCCAGCAAAATGGCCATCTTTCCCACAGATACAGCATCCCTTGGCCATGGGGAACTTACATGCCCTCTTAAATCTAGACATGTGATCCTTATCAGAGGGACATTTTGGATGTCTGGTTCTCTTAGAAGATTCTTCCCCTGATGCAACATGAGCTCCTGCTCTGAAACAAGGAGCACTGTGTGGAGGGCCTCCAAGATCCCATTCCATCTGGATAACCTTCTGAACAAGTTTTGACCATGACAACTTCTCACGGCGTAACATAGAGGCCTGAGTTTGCAACCTGGGCCACATTCCAGTGAATAAATCATCCTCCAATAGATCCTGATTATGTTCCACGTCAACAAAGGCTAAGAACTCCTCAATTCTGGAAAGGTACATTGACACCGTCTCATGGCCAGCTTGAGTAACATCTTGAGCTTTTTGAAGAGCATCATCAGGCCTAAGGGTTACAGTGTAACTGGCATAAAATTCCTCTAACAAGGTGGTCCAATTGTTGCCTTTAAGTCTTTCAAACCACTCAAAACAGGCAGGTCCTGCAAGAACTTCCAACCAATGATGTTTCTCATTGTCCCCTAGACCAGAGGCTTGTATAAGGAAACCCTCCAGGACAGCGTTTTCTTCCTTGGGATTTCCAGAAAACGGTGACATCTTGGCAAGCATAGACTGGACTCCTTTCACCATGGGTTTTTTCTGCCCCCGCGTTGGGCTCTGTGACGGATCCAGGCTTAACCAGTCCATCCGGCCATTATCCTGCCCTTGACTCTTATTGCTGTTACCTTCCTGGGACAAAGCTTCAAGGAGCTTTGCCTCCAGGGAGGCAATTTTATTGGATAACACTTTATTGTCATCCCGCCAACAAGCCATGATTTCAACGCTTTTTCCTCTTGTGCTCTCAACGCCTCAATTTCACAATTTGCCATCTCTTTTACTTGTTGCAAGATTTTATCCCATCCTACCAACAAGTTCCAAGCATCCCAAGCATAAATTTGGTTCCCTTGGGCGGGAGTCCCTTCCTTTGCAAAGTAATTGTTATACAGCTCTTCAAACGCAGCCTTTACTTCTAAAGATTTGGCAGGATTAGTCTTAGTGACCTCCAGGCTGGTCCAAGCTTCTTCTAATGTACTTGTAGGAACATCCTTTCTTGTGGCAGCGGTTTCCACACAAAGGACCCCAAACTTGGCTCCCTCAAATTTTAACAAAGAAGGCATGACAATTGAAAAATAGGTGAGGGGAAAGCGTCAAAACCAAATATGAATATATTTTGTTAATGTTTAACTGTTTTTGCTTATATACCATTTGGGGCATACACGACTGAAAACCCCTCTGGTTCCTGAATCAATCAATGATTTGTGTCACGTGGTCTATGACATTTGAGTCATCCAACATAGATCTTTACCTGAAAGATCACCAACAATTTTCAACCTATGAGAATTGACCTACAATGGGCAGAAGTCACCTGACTCCATTCAACCCAATGTACCAATTTGGCATGGATCTTCCCCAGCTCCCAGCACCAAAAACCTGTGGATTGCACATCCTAAACTCAGCTATCAGTGTTCCAACTGGGAACCAGCTGATCAAACCTGAATTCCTAGGCATCCTTGCCTTTATTTAGTTATTTTTGCATTTAATGGTTTTTTGCCTTTAAAACCCATTAAACTGCTTTGAAACTCAAACTAGGCGCCACTGTGGTGCCCAGCAATTTCCCCAGGCGGCGCCCCAGCGCCTGAGAAAATTTGATAGTGGTGCCTTGGTGCATCTTGAATTCATTAGGCAGCGCCGCAGCGCTTCTAATCCAATAAATTTGCCGACATGGCGCTTTTAACCCTAATTCCGGGGGTTTTCCCATGGTTAACCTTAACCAAACTTCTTGACAAAGTCAATACCATTTTAATATAATTAAATCCTCATTAATTATATCCCGTATTTATTAATTAATCTTCCTGATTAATCAATACATTTTTTTGAGACGCCTAGTCTCCAAGATTGATTCAGCCAATCTTGCCTCAATTTGTTTAGTTAGCCTAACCTAACTAAACATCCATATTCTGTTCTTTTATTAAACATAGATATCCAGTTTCTAGGAACATTTCCCTCAAGAATTCCAAAAAAAACTATCTATATTTAATAAACAGCAAAAACAGAACATCTTTATATTTTGGAGCATTTATTTGGCTAAATACTCAGCAGTGACTGTAGTACGGTCACACAAGGGAAAATCCAGGCTTTGGGCCTGATCCTGTGACCAAAGCCAAAAATCAAGGAAATCAAGTGACCAATTTGGACGTTCTGACCAATAAGAGAACATCCAGCCAAGGTGCCATTTTGCCGCTCCTACACCCGGGCCTCTTGCCCACCCGCCCACCCATATTTTTCCCAATATTTTGATGAAGCCATTATAGAAAATACTAAGTTTGGAGGCAGGATGCTATATAGCCTATAGATTATGCGCTCAAACCTTATTGCCATTTTTGAATAAAGTTTATGTTATTTTGTCTCACTAGCAATTGCCTTATTTTGTATTTGCTATCTACCAAATCAGTTCAAGATCTCCTGTCCCTCCTGCCCCGCCACCTGCAGTTTTCTGTCCTCCTGGTGTACCCTTTGGACCCGTCCATTTTACTGACTACCCTCTGAAGTCTGAATATAAGGACTAGACCCTGGAAAAGATACTTGAACTTGATCTTTTAGCCCACATACAATCTGCAGTTAGATATAACTGACAAGGTCCATGGATATTTTCAACACACAAGTTGTTCAGAGGGAAATTCAACTATCTCCCTGCTTACAACCTATCCACAGAACTGCCCATGACCCCAAAACCTATGCCTGCTTCCTCACCCAACCTTCCAACCAACCATATTGATAAGCTGTTTGGGATTGTGTACATCATCCTCACAGGGGTGATTGACACTATAATCCTGGCCGCTGGCCTGTGGTTCTGGGTGGGAAAGTCTGTCTCCTACCTTTTTAAGTTAGCTCCCCTCTTGTGGTGGGCATTGCCCGCAAAAAACCCGGCCCAGGTTATCGCTGGAAACAACAGGCCAGTTGCCCAAGATTGGATCCCTGACAGATAAGCTGAAGGACTGCAAGATAATGATGCAGGAGTAGCTGATCATGATGCAGAAGTAGCCAGAGGACCAAGAGATCAGGATGCAGGAGTAGCTGTAGATCTGATGGATGAAATAGGCCGCTTGGAGACTGAAATGAGCTGTCTGAAGAACCAGAAGATGATGGCAAAGGACTGGTGGTCTGGAGAAATGAGCCAAGATTTTGCTGAATTGATTTGCTGAAGTGGGAAAATTTAGAATGTTTTGCCTTGGTTTATTAGTAAAATCAATAAGGAATATGGATAGAAGTGTAGGTAAGATATTTATTTATTAAGTTCCTAGGATAGATGAAGGTATGTTGCTATGAGAGCTGGATACAAAGGTGTTTTGGTGGGACGTTTTCCTTGGATTTTACTATATTTTTAAATATATGGGGAAAATGTTGAAGAGGTCCAGAAAGAACAGTTTAAATAGTATTCTACTATTTAAATGGGTTTAGGTTGAATACAGGGAAGACTGGTGCCAGAATAATGGACCAGTTAACGCTTTGGTGCGTGAAGAGTTGTTGCTTTGAGCAGTTTGAGCTGTGGAAATTATTTTCCTAGTTGGATCCCAGTGGAACTTCAGAAATGGTCTATTTCTGCGCTATGCATTCATTGGTTGAGCTCTGGAAGGTTTCCTGACAAAAATGATTGGTTGGAAGCCAAAAGCTTAAAGTATAAGCAAGGAAATAGTGAATTAATACTTTAAGCTTTTGAGAAAGTAAGTATGTAAGCTTAAGTTATTATAGGAAAAAGTGAGCGGCAATGGTTTAAGCTTCTGAAGAAAGCCATTTTGAAGGCGGAACCTTTGGGAAAAGTACACTATAAAAAGGTGGCTAGCTGGAAAGTTACAGGGTCTTTTGAGGTCTTTTGGAGGTCATTCCGGGTCTTTGACGAGATCTATCTGAAGCCTTTTGAGTTTCTGCCAAGAGGTTTTTGGAAGCCTTTTGATCACCAGAAGGAGCTTGATTGGACTGATACAAGTGGAATACCAAGGCCACTAAATATATACAGAGAGATTAAGCCCAAGATAATGGAGCAGGAGCCCAAGAATAAGGAGCTGGATCCTAAGCGCGGCGCAGAAGTCTGATTCTAAGGCACTGGAGTCCAAGTTTAAGGAACAGGAGTCCAAGTCTAAGGATCAGAAGTCCAAGACCAAGTACAAGGAGTCCAAGATATTTTTGGAGGACTCCAAGTATTGGCAAATCCATATTGTTTACTTGACCCCCTGGGCCATATACCAGAAGGTTTCTAAGGAGATATTCCTTCTGAGAGTGAATAAAAGCCCATCTTGACCCCTATACATATTTCTGAGATACATTTTCCCTTACTAAAGAATGACAATCCCTTCCAGCTGGTCCCAGGCTACAATCCAGGGCACACTTCGGGGACTGGTGGACAGGAACCCCACAAAGAGGAATGTATATTTTAGTCAATTTTATTGTTAAATATGGTAAGTTGGTGAATATTATGATCTAAATTTTAGTTGTCCTAAAATGGAATAGGGTGATTTTTGGGAATGCTTGTGCTTCTTAAAAGAATCAGCACAAATCCACTCTAGATCCTTTAACATCCTTTTTGAGACGCCCATAAATTATATCTATATCAAAATCACCTCATTTTTGATTTGAAATTTGGTTCTTGGATTTGACAATCCTGCAATTTTGGATTTTTTAAGGTTTACATGTTGTCTATGATTTGTTTGACATACAGGAAATCTCAAATTGTACATTAGAATCACGCATTTCTGATTCATGTATCCTTCATTTTTTTGCTGAGTTTTGTCTTTTGTTAGTTGAGTTATCTTCTTGAGGGATTCAAAAATTGACAATTTAAATAAACCAAAAAAGTCAAATTAAATGGTTAATTTTATTAAATATTTTGTTTTTCACTCAGCTGAGTTGCCCGCAAAAGTGATTTGAAATTTGGACCAATTATTTGACAATCCCGCATTTTTATGTTCAGGTTCTGAATTTACAGTAAGTCTTACAAGGTCCACAGTTCTTGGTTCAGATTGGGAGAATACTCAGCAAAATGCACTGGGACAAAGGGAGTGCCAGGCAGGTGGTAGTAATCAGGTGTTTTTGGGTCTCCTGCTGTGGCATGGTACTCTACTCCTGATTGAGGTTGGAGATGTTTGGGAAGTTGCAGATGAAAGATTATGAGAAACAGGTAAGGTAAAAAATGTTGGTGAAACAAAGGTTCATAGAAATCATTATTTGGTAAGAATGTCAATAACTAGTTTTAGTGGGATTCTGAGACTCACAGCTATTCACCCAAAGGTGCCTCTTCATGCTTTTCTCTGGTTATTTGGGTGGCATTTTTGGGCCTCCAGTTTATTGACATCTGGTTGGCTGGCAGACAGCTAATATTAGTGTCATCAAGCATAACTGTCCGGCACTTGGGTGGCTTATCTACAACTGAATAATCATTGGTTACTGAGAGGCTGGTTGCAGGTGTCATGGGAACATCTTCAATCTGGTTGCCAATCTTGGACTGGTCTGATAAGCATTCATGAGCTTGAAATTCTTGATAAAAAGGGGTTCCCAATTGGTAACCCCAAATTAATAAATCAATAATGGGTTTGATGTAAGGTCTGAAGGCTTGGGGTAAGTTATTATAGACTAAGGCCTTTAAACCAAGGATGCTTATATTCATCAAATATAAAAAGGTGGACAAGGTTTGTAATAATAACTGCATAAAGGCTTCTAAGAGCTTATATGAAGTGAAGTAAGGACTAAGGCAATTTATTAAACCTAAGAAAACAAAATATAGACCAGTCTTAATGACTGACAATTTAGTTAAAAAGTCAATTTCTAAGTCTGGAAAGTGATCAACACTGGCTGGTGGATTGAAACTATCAACAATTAAAGTGTGGTTACCACTATAAAAATTGCCTAAGTGATGAAAGATATAATTAACTGGAATCATGAACTAGGATGAAAAGATACAAGAATGAAAATTAAAGAAGAAATAAAAGCCACAAAACCTAACAAGTACCTTTTTGGGGTGCAAGTCAAAGAATCTCAACTTAAGTTGAGATTGAATAGAACTCAGGCCTTTTATTGAAGCCTGGTTATTGAGGTGATGTTTGAGGAAAACACAGCTAACTAAAGGTAGTTAGATAGTTTGGAGGTAAAGAGGGGCAAACAAGCACATGTCTTTGGTGACTTAACCTTTAAAAGTTAAGCAGAATGTTAAAGGGAAAGACATGGAACAGTAGCTTTGCTTGGTAGTATAGTTTAAGCAAAAACAAGAGCAGGAATATGGAAAAATTGAATCTGAAACTGCTGGCATAAGCCAAGGTAAAATCAAAAGTTAATGAGTTTGGAATGATTGATATTGACCTTAGAGTAAAGGTTGTGTGTTTGAAAATGTCCTGAGGTAAAAAGGTAACTTCAAAAGTAGAAACTAACTGTTAATATAGAATAAATTGAACAGTAGAAACCAGGAAATGAAAGGGGAAGCTGTTGTAAATAAATTGTTGGTTTTAAAACCAAGGATAAGGATAATTAAGATTGAATATTCCTTGAAAGAAATGCTAGCAGAAGTAACAAGAAAAAAGGAGAATCCTGACACTTGAGCTGGGGCACTGGGTAGCTAAAAATAGCCTGCCCAGTGCCAGCTATGCCCATCAGTGCTTGGGAATAGCTTTTGGGCCCCAAAAAAGCCCACATTATCAGGCATGTCATTTTTAATTCCCACACTTGAATATTTGCTTTTCAAAGTGAATTACTGTGCAGGTGCAGCCCTAACACCTGCAGCTCCTGCCTGGTGGCAGGATGCAGGTTCAATTCATGTAGGGGGTTTCAAATTTGTTACTTTTTTAACAGTCAAAACTAAATAAAAATCCATGAAATTCATATATAAAAGCAAACATGTCTGTCTGTAATGTTGCCTCAAGTGGGATCAAGCTGTAAGATATTTGACTGAATCAACCTTTATATAATAAGTAAGTTTAAAGTTAATTGCCAAGCCAAAAGCTCAATTTGGATCATTCTTACAATCAATCCCTTACATGTGTCTTAACTGTGCTGTTCTAGCAGAGTTACAAGGTGAAGATATTTGGAAACTAGATAATATTTTTTATTGAGAGATAGGTATTATATATTCATTGTGAATCATGGATAACAGGAACATGATAGTGTTGATCACACGGTGGGATGATGAGGGGGGTGGCTTGATCCTGGTAATGAGTCAAGCGCCAAACCAAGGTATCCACCATGGGGGCTCAGCTTTTGTTCATGTTGTTGTTTTTGGAAATGTGAGTCAACTTCCTAACTTGGCTTTGGGTGACTGATAATTGGATTGCAGGTCACAAACCTGCTTACTCAGAACCTTGCTGGCGTTTCAAGCCTGCTGTTTCAACACCCTCCCCAACTTAAGGTCGGCCTCCCCTGGGGGTAGGTTGTCAGGAGCCCGGGCGCTGAACTGTAATAACTTCTGTTTGGTGGCAGGTAGAACAGACTTGTGTTGCTTCTTTCTGGCCTTGCAGGGTCTCAGGCAATCATGATGGAGAACTTTGTCTTTTTTACGCTTCCTGAGTCCTTGTACAAGGTAATTGTTATTTTTGTTTACCTTTGGGATGATGGCCAGGCCCACCTTTTCTGGTTGTAGTTTACTTTTTGTTGGTGTTCATGACCCAGACTTTGTTGCTAATCTGTTGTCTGTCTTGAATGGGGACAAAGGTCTTTTGTAGACGCTTTTCTTCCCTTTCTGATTAATTTCTATTGGCCTGCATGACCTGGGGATCTTAGCGGGGTGAAACCTTGCTTGGCATTTCCAGCTTAGGTCCTGATAGTGCTTGGATGATGTTGGGCTGTGTGCCATAAACTAACTCAACTAGGCTTTTCCCAGTGGATCTATTCACACAGGTCTGACATACAAGCAATACAGTTGGTAGCTGCTTGTACCAGTCCTCAGGTCTCCCGGCGGTCAGCTTGGCTAGGGCTTGCACGAGGCTACTATTCAGCTGCTCTACACGTCCATTGGCTTGAGGGTGGTAAGGTGTTGTCACTGTGTGCTGGACCCCATTCTTAGTGAGGTAAACGTTGGTATCTTCAGAGGTCAATTCCTTGCCTCTGTCAATTATCAGGAGTTCTGGCTTTCCAAACTTGCTGATGATTTCTTTACTAATGAATTGCCACACATCATTGCCTATATGTGTTTTGACTGCTTGTGCCACTGGCCATTGCGTGTCAAAGTCTATTGCAGTAATGATGTACTTCTTTTCATTATGTTTCCCTGGTATGGGGCCCACAATGTCTAGGGCCCACACCTTGAAGGGTAGTTGCGTGCAAATAGGGAGTACTAATTTAGGCGGGGTATTGATTTTCACAAATTTCTCACATATTCTGCATTGTTCCAAGACTTCCTGGACGTCCTGGTACAGAGTTGGCCACCATGTTTTGTGTTTGAGGAATTCATAGAGTTTGCAGCTTTTTGTGTATCCCAGGACTCTGTGGTAATGTAGGATTGTGCCAATTTGCTGATGTGTGGGAATATAAGGGATGGTGGTCCTGTCAGTCATCTTCCAATGTAAAGTTCCATATATGTCTGCAAATAAGTGCTTGTATTTAATGACTGTTTCTTTTTTATGTCTGTGGTGCCAGGGGGGAAGCCTTTGTTTTTTTTCTGGAGCACCAGGAGAGGCCATTCTAGGTCAAGCCCATTTTCCCCCTTGTGGTCCTGACATACAGGCGCAAGAGTGCATCTGCCATGGCAAGTTTTGGACCAGGATTATATTGTATGAGCATATTAAACCTCTCCAGGAGTTACATCCAGCTGGCTTGATGGCAGGATAGGTTTGCTTGCGTTTCAAAGTATATAAGCAGCTTGTGGTTGGTCAATGCCGTGAACTCCTCCTGTCATTCTAGGTAGCAACACCATTTGATCAGACAGTGCACAATTGCCAACAACTCTTTGTCATGTATGGGGTATTGGCACTTGCCATCTGTCAGTTTGCTTGATTTGTAGGCTATGGGCAGGAAGTCACCGTTATTGTTTTTGATCTGTAGCACTTCATCAATAGATGCGTCAGAGACGTCTGTCTCCATTTGATATTTCCCATCATGTTTGGGGTATTAGAGAATGGGTGCTGTTGTAAGTTTCTCCTTAAGGAGTCTGAAGCAAAGGTCATCTTATGGGGTCCATACAAATTTGGATTTGGCGCCAGTTATGACAGACAGAGGTGCAGTAAAGACGCCACAGTTGGGTATGAATTGTTGTACATAGGCAACCATGCCCAATAATGTTTGTAGTTCCAACTTGTTTTTTGGAGGTGGAATTTTACAGATAGCTTGAATTTTCTGGTTATCAGGTTTAATGCCATCCTTTGAAGCAACATGTCCCTAGAAGGGCAGCTGCTTGCAGAAGAACTAGCATTTGGAGGGCTAGCAGCTTGTGTTGCACTAGGGCGGCAAAGACTGCCTCAAGGTCTTTATGATGGTGTATATCAAGGGGCTATAGACAATAATTTTGTTTGGGTATACCAAGGCATGTTTACCTATGTGAGGAGAAAACACCTCATTTATAAAGTTCACAAAGATTGACAGGGCGTTTTTCATCCTGAAATTGAGCACCACACAATTTTATGGCCTGTACTTAGTAAAAAAGGGTATTTTGGAATATCTTCTTCATTGATGCAGATCTGGTTGTAGCCAGCAGTTAAGTCAATCTTGGAGAAGACTGTGACGCTTCCCAAGGCATCAAAGAGGTTGTCAATGAGTGGTAGTGGGTAAAAATTCTTGATGGTAACTTTGTTTAGGGCTCAGTAGTCTGTGACTAGGCGTAGGGTACCATCTTTATTTGCTACAAATAATAAAGCAGCACCAAAAGGAGACTGTGAGGGGTGGATAATTCCTTTCTCTAATGTTTCCTTGAGGTAAGCATGTAAGGCATCATCTTTTTTTTGGGGTCAGGCAGCAGATGGGTTGCGCCTTAGGTACAGCTTCCTTGAGTTGGATGGAGTGTTAGATGTGTTTCTCTGGCGGCAACCTAGGTAGGGCTTCCTTGAAGATTTCTGGATGGCAGGCTACAATTTTAAAATCCTGATATGTAGCAGTATCCTGATGAACTTTAAAATTTACAATCTTGTACTGGCAGGAGTCCCAGTCAATTGCCTTAAGGTTCTCTTTTTTTTCCAGGGTCTCTGTAATGCGCACAAAGACGTGGTTGTGTAGGAGTTGGTCCACTGAGTCAGGGTAGATCTGGTGGTTGACACTTTCACATTTGATGGTCAGCACCAAGGTTGCCCAGTCTACGTGGGGGTTGTTCCTTTGCAACCAGTCCAGTCCCAGAACAATATCAAACTTGGGGAAATTGATGATGGGACCTTGGATGGTAGAATACAGGTTCTCAAGCATGACAGAGAAGGGTTAGTTTCCCTTGTCACAGTAATGTGATGTTCATCAGCTAAAATCACATTTTTAATCCATAGAGGATTAGTGGCTAGCTTGAACTGATCTACAAAGCTGCTGTTGAATAAGGTTTGATCCGCGCCCAAGTCCAGGAACACTGAACCTGTGTAACTGCAAAAACAGAAAAGGTAAGACATCAGTTTATTGGGATGTCTGGCAATGGTGTAAAGTACTGGGTCCTCTGAAGGCACTTGGATCATTGGACACTGTTCCACATCCTCAGGTTGATATTCATCATTGGGCAAGTCAGGAGTTGTGCAGGAAGAGCTTGGCTTGCTTAATGCTCTCCCTGGGCTTTTCCCCTGTCTTGGTTGTCTTGTGTGGCAGTGATACAGAAATGGGTACAGTTTGACTGGCTGCTGTTCCCATTTCCATGTCCATTTGAGCCCGCAGGTTTATGGTTTGCACTGTTGTTGTTCCCAGGGGGTGGTTGAATAAAACACCCGGCTGAATGAGAGTCTTTTGGTCTCTCTCTTTTTTCAGTTTGCGCCTTGTGGAGAGCGTTGGACGTTTATTCTGCTTTCTCTGCCTTGCGGTACACCTTTTACAGGTTGGTTACTTGGTCCAGGTTTACGTGTCTCATTACGTGCAACTTGAAAGCATTGTAATACATGAGGTGTGTGGCTGGAGTGTCAAAAGCCATATCTGAGGGAGCACATAGTCAGAGTTCCTTGTAAGTGCAGATGAGCCCCTTTACTGTGCCCTTTCAATTTAGATTCTTTACTTGGCGTATGATCATGAGTGCAGTGTCCTTAAGCACGAATCTTGCCAAGCAGTCCTGTTTGAAAATTTCACAATCCTTCTCAGTGTGTTATTTGTGCCACTTGTTGCACCAGGTGCCAGCATCATGCGTCAGACAGATGGAGATCTCTATAATCCAAAATTGTTGCAGGCATTCCATTTGGGTCAGCTTGCTTTAGGCAGATTAAATCCATGCTACCTTGTTAAAGTTGTTGGCGCAGCAAAAGGCGCTAATTCAGCGCTTTGCAGTTTCTGAGCTATGTAGGCTGGTATGGTACTCTTGTTGATTGCTTGGGGCAAGGCAACAGGTGCCTGTAAGAACCCTTGCACTGACAAGGTGTTGAAGGCAGGGAGCTGGATCACTGTGTTCTGGTACAGTACAAAGCCATCAGGTAATTTGGCACCTTGTAAGAGAGGGGGCTAGACTAACAGAGTCTGGCTCCCATCCTGGTGGGACCAACCACCAGGATGCCATCCAGTGCAAGACTGGGATAGCCGCTCAAAGGGGCCTCCCAAAGGAGACTGGATGTGAAAGGGGAGGGAATTATGCATCCAAAGCCATGACCATGGCTCCAGTAAGTAACCACAGAGAGCAATCCCAAGTGAAAGGGGCCTCTGCATTTGACTCAGGGATTTGGTGCAAGGGGGAAGCATTGACCAAGTCAGAAGAAGGAGTTTCAGTAGTAACAGATTCTAAAGGTGGCAAAAATTCTTCAAGATGAGAAGACAACCAGGAGAACAACCCATAAGATCCCAGTTTGATGGGAATCTGGGTGAGATGTTCAATTATATTTACAAAAAGACCAGGAATAAACTCAGAAGATTGAGAAATCAAGGAAAGTCTGCTCCAAAAGACAGGGTTTGAGGACCAGAACAAGAGGGAAATAGGTACCAGTATCCACATAGCCATCTTGTACCAAGGTGACAACATGATTTCAGTGGGTGCCCCTCTTTTGCTAAAACTACTGGGCGGACAGACCAGGTGCACGGGTAAATAATAGGAAATAGTCCAAATTAATATACTCAGAACAATTCTCAACAAAAAACAATGGGCGGGTGGGCAGATGGGCCAGGGAAAGCAGGAGGCGGGGACAACAGCAGAAGTTGAGATAAATACCTTTATTGTTAAACAAACTTTAAAAATACAAAAGATTTGCAAAGTCAGGAGTTTATTCAACAATTGGAATTGGTAAGCAAGGGACCTGACGGCCCATGCTTCCATTTTATGCAAAGGGGGGGAGTGATAAGACGGGAGGGGTTATGAAAGGGGCTGTCAGAGTGCAATCTAAAGGGGAGCCTATTAAAGAGTACTAGCCAATCTTATCTTGATTTGAGACCCAGAAAATAGGGGCCGCAGCTCGGATGTAAGACTCAGCCCCTCAATTGACTAGGAGCCTTACAAGGACTCAGGGTGCGCATTTCCCCTAATGCCTTCCTCTGACGTCTCCACCGGAGAGCTCCAGAACCCAATTGTTTTGGGCTGGGGGACTCCCGGGTCAGAGGAATTAGCTACCTGGGACACCACTGATTGCAGGTTTTGGTACCCAATTTCCCCAGGCCGCAGGTTTGACCTTTCTGACTTCATGTGGCCCGCATTTTTTTGTTGGTTTGCTAATTGTTTTAGGTCCGGGCAACACCAGGACAACAAGCAATCCAACTGAATTAATATCTTCTCCGCAGATGGAGGGGACTCCAAAGGGAAAATGGGAACTTCAGCCGGGAAGGCCAACACAAAGTGTTTGTCTACCGTGTGGGCCAAGTCCTCCAGGTTTTGGAGGGGTTTTGCCTGCATGTGGGCCACCTTTTTTGATGGTCTGGGAAATACATCCTGATCCAGGGCCAAAGGTGGGCCACAGAACTTTACATTATCCTTTCCTTCTTGTTAGGGGTGGATGCCTTCTTAGGAATGGTCAGCCAGGGAGAAGTTTTTGTGTGCCTTAGGAATCTTTAAGGCCAATAGACCATGGGGGACCTAGGGATTCAGGATTGTTACGGTGAAATACCAATACCAGCTCTTGACAATTTTCACAATCTTTAGAGCTTACCCAGCTATTGTCATACACTGAGTATCCTTTCTGTCGTGAATAACGGCATTCACCATGTTTCAATTTTGCCTTTGTTGGGCCATTTCAAAGACAAATCTCTTGCTTTTGCTTTCAACTCTCAAAATGAACTGGCTTCTGCTTCAGGAAATATGATTGTTTGGTTTGCTGACTCTGCGCAACTCACTTGCCCCACTCATGCTTGTGGCAAGTGATCTTACCGTCCTGGTAGTGTTTTGTGGTATTCTCCACCACTTTATATTCCATTTCCATATTTACCAATAAAATTAAGTTCTATTCACATTTTTGTCTTTGTGTCTTCTGTACTTCTGCGCCTCTCTCTAGCCACGCCTAGTAGAGATTATTCATCCAGGGCCGCAATTTAAACGCTATTGCCTTCCCTGTCATCTAACCAAGACTTAGTACAAATCCAATCCTTAGGTTAGGATTCCCTGTTGTGTTTCTGTGCCGCGCCTCAGAACATGACAAAAATGGTGCTCACTACAGGGGCTGTAAGCCCCTTGGTTATCCCTTTTGCATCTATGTTTTCAGGTCCCTTGCCTTTGCCTATTTGGGAGTTGACCTTGCTGAAATTACCAGCCCTCCTATTGAGGAAGACATTGCCAACCCGCCTATTGTCCCTACTGTACTGAACCTTGGGAATGGTCCCCGCCTAGTTGCTTACCCTATGGGTACCCCTGACTTGGAACAAGTCATGACAGTAGCCCTTGGGATAGCTCAGGATGGGGCCATCCCTTGCCTTCAGCTACAGTTTAGTTGTGCCAAATATTATGAGTTAATTGTGGCCCCTCAGTTTCCACAACATCTCCTCTCAGCGGCTGGCTCCACTGATCACCTGCTGTCATCCTTTGTACAGCTCACCTTGGCCCACCACCAGATGGTGTTGGGACTCCACGTTCAATAAATCTTGTCTCTACAAGCAGCTGTTACCCATCATTGGGACCAGTTTGCTGCCTACCAACAGTGGATCCATTCCCTGATCTCCCTGGTATCTGATAATCAATGTGATTTGGTCACCTCTCAGACACGTTTAGTCAATTCCATCAAGCAAATGCGCCAGTCCATTACTGAGTACGTTAGGGAGAAATTACATGAGTTTCACCAGTTAGAGCAACCCTGGCAAACTCAAGTAGACTCCACCCTAAACAATTATCTCTCCAACTTTGAACGCCTAGTACAACAGCTCAATGCATTTAGTGTCTATTCCTTTGAGCAATTGCAACAGGTAGCTGACCTTGCCGCCCAAGGTCTAAATGAACTCAGTGCAGAATTTGATCAAGAGAGAGCTACCACTGCTGCTTCTATAGCCAAACTTCAGAGTCAGGTGAATGAGCTGTCTACTCCCAAACCTGATGTTCCGCCTTTTCTTCTGCCAATGATCTGGTGGACAGAGAGCAGAGGATCTGGGAGGCCATCTGAGAATTACGCGCTTCCACTTGTAGCCAAGGACGTCCTACTGAAATGCCTCAACCTGACCCCCAGGTTCTTGCGCTGACTGCTCAGGTCGCTGAACTACAGCAAGAAGTTGCTGCTTTACATGAGGTAGTGACAGCCGCCGCTAGCCCACTTGGGTTAACAAGGAGGATGGCTGTTGTCCTGGTTTGGCAAGGGCTCCTCAAATCCACTGTACCAGAGATTTGATTGCCCTAGCCAATGAGGTGAATAACTTGAAACAAGATCAGACTGAGTTGGACAGAGACATACAGGAGATGAGCGAGCTGATAAATTTGGTAAACAACAGATTTGCCCCCTGCCTATCACTGGGGCCATCCCTTACTTTGCACTGACTGAGCTCTCCACTGTTGTCACTACCCAAGGACAACACCTAGATGTTACCAAACAACAGACCACTCTGGCCAACACTATGGGTGCCAGAACTACCAAGACTCTGACAACCCTTGAAGAAAGTGTTTGACAGCTATGGGCTAGACAACCCCCCTCCAAGTCTGAAGCTGAGTTCTCCCTGTGCATAAATGTACTTGATAGCAGCAATGATGGTCCAGCTCCTGAGGCACACTTCAAGCCTAATTTTCAGCAAGTCTTTGATCCCAAAACCTCAACTATTGCAGCTTTCTTAACTATTTATGAGACTGCCATGAGACGAGCATCAGATGAGATTAAGAAAGAAAATATTTTGACTTGACTACACCCGACCTGCCAAGAGGTAGTTGTACCAGAGCTGCCCTCCATTGAGACCTGGGAGGACATGAAACAGCTCCTTATTGACAAGTTTGGTGGTGATCTTAGCCTGTAGATGAAAAAGAATGCCTTCATGCACATATCATTCAAGCCCAAAGAGATGTTAGCCAAATTTGCAGACAGATTTTACATGGAGGGACAACAGTTAATAACAAGCAGACAATTGATGGCGCATGAAGCGTATATGGCCTGTGTCCAAGCCCTCAAGGTGAATCAACTCCTATGCCTTCATTTCAAGGCCCACAAGGCTATGCTGTCCTCCATGAAAAGTATAAAGACACTGCTCCAAGATATGCATCTTACCCATTCTGGGGCAGTTGTTTGGGAAAGTTGTGCTGCTTCCAACTCTGGCTCCTCTTCTTGCAGCCCTTCTATCCTCACTATGAACTCACAAAATCTTCCTCAACATCAGGGTTGCCACACTTGCGGTCAGATAGGTCACCACTCTTGTGTCTGCACCAATCTTCAGGTTGAAGGAGCTGATCCCAAGGATCAGTCGGGAAAAGAACAGTCAACCTAGAGGCAGAGACGCTCCCAGTTGACAATTCTTCCCAGTCTCCTTCTACACCTCCGCCTGCTACTGACTCTGAGCCTGCTGATGATGAAGCACCTCCTATCCTCCTCCTGTTCCATGACATTTCTGATGATTCTGATGTGGATGAATATGATGTTGAAGACCCTGATGCATACAGGTATTCTGTTCTTGCCGTCCCTGATACTATTGCAGTTCCCTAAAAGCTACAATCTGGGAAGACTACAACTACCTCCACGCCCTCATCTGAAGCCAAAGCAGTTGTCTCCTGCCCCTATCTTACTCAGGCAAAACGGTCCCCTGTATTAGTGGAATCATCAGAGGAAGCCACTGAAGTTGCAGACACCATTTTCAAGAATTTATTTGTCTCACTCCCTCTCCAAACTGTATATAAGGAGTTTCTGGGACTATGATGCATTATTGAGAAATGGGACAAGGAACTAGCTGAGGCACAGGATATCTTGGCTGTTCTGCCACCCTTTGGACGCACCACCACCCAAGTAGAGATATCTATCCAAAAAGTAAAGATCAAAGCCGTCCTGGACACTGGTTCTCCTGTCAATGTTGTTTTTTCTAAACTGGTGAAGAAACTTAAACTGGCCCCTGATCTCAACTATCATCAATCCTATGGCTCTGCTGGTCTCTCCATGACTCGCGCCATTGGTGCGTACTCTGCCTTACCAATGCAATTTGGTAAACTCCTGTTGGCTGCGCCGGCTGTTGTTCTAGAAAATGAGAGCTATGACCTTTTGGTTGGTACCCAGTTCCTTTGGGAATATAATGTGATTATCAACCTAAAGGATGGTTATCTTTCTATCCTAGGGTACAAAGTCCCCCTGATTTTTGAGGAGCCAATCAAAGTTCCTGGTAAATGTTTGAAGACATGTACACTGGAGTACCCCACTGGGGTTTTCACCCTAAAACACCAAACCCATTCTACCAACATGAAGTGACCTCCTATGGCTTGTCCTGCAACTGAGGGAATCCCTCTCATGGCCATGTCTGCTATCACCATCCCCCCAGGCTCTCAGGCTATCATAGACTCCCAGATATCATATGAACTACCTGAACAGACTTTCTTAGAGCTGTACTCCCCTCCTTTGCTGGGACGTAACAAGCCTTACCTTTGTCCTGGAATTCTGGGCATTTCCCACAAGGTTCCCGTTCAATTACTAGTTGCCAACCTTACCGCGCTTCCTATGACTGTATCCAGAGGACAGGTTGTTGGTTACAGAAAGTTGTTAAATGCTCCTGAAGTCTTGTCTCTTGACCCTTTTGGAACGTTTCAAGACTTTAACCTACCCAAAGACGAGCCTCAAGTCCTATCTCTGTTCACTGCCCAAGACTTCCCTCAGTTGTCCCCAGTTCAACAGAAAGAGGTGCTTGAGTTACTAGACAAATTCTCAGATATCTTTGCTAAAGATAGTACTGATTATGGGCTGGCCAAAGGTGTGATTCATCAGATTGACACAGGAGATGCTCCCCCCTTTTGTGCCAAGCCATACTGCCGCAGCCAAGTGGAAGATGTGCAGGTTTCTAAGGAGCTCAAACAACTGCTGGATGCTGGACTGCTAGCTTCCTCTCAAAGTCCCTGGGCTTCTCCTCTGCTCATCTTAAAGAAAAAGGATGGAGGCCACAGGATTGTGATGGACTATTGGAGGTTAAATTCTCTAACCAAGAAAGATTCCTATTTCTTACCGTGTATTTATGATGCTCTTCAATGCCTTGGAGGTTCTAAGTTTTTCTCTGCCATGGACTTGGCGTCTGGTTACTGGAAAGTTGAACTCTCTCCTGAAGACCGTCAGAAGGTTGCACTCATCACATCAGAAGGATTGTTTGAGCCTACTTGCATGCTGCAAGGGCTCTGTAATGCCCCAGCAACTTTCCAGAGGGCCATGGGCTCCATCCTGCCTGACTTGAAGTTGTCGTGTGTCTTAGTCTACCTAGATGATATAACAGTCTTCAGCGCAACTTTCACTGATCACCTAGCCTATCTTAAAGAGATGTTCATAAAGATCCAAGAAGCTGGCCTCAAGTTAAAGCCCTCTAATTGTGCTTTCTTCAAAGAACACCTTGAATTCCTGGGCCATGAAGTAATCCAAACAGGAATTTGTCTAATGACCAAGAAGGTTGAAGCCATCAACAAAATGCTTCCGCCCACCAACCTCCAAGAAGTACAAGTCTTTCTGGGCATGATGGGTTACTATAGACAATTCATTCCTGATTTTGCTGATACTAGCAAACCCCTGGTCCAAATGTTGCGTAATCTTCCTTTTGAATGGACCGCCAGCCAACAGCAAGCCTTCAAGACTCTAAAACAGAAACTCAAAGAAGCACCCATTTTAGTGTACCCCAATTACAATAAGGAATTCATCTTGTACACTGATGCTAGTGACCTTGCTATTGGGGCTATCTTGGCTCAGCTTGACGATGAAGGTGTGGACCACCCTGTAGCCTATACTTCCTGTGTGCTGAATAAGCATGAAAAGAATTATAGTGTTACAGAGAAGGAGTGCCTTGCTGTGCTGCATGCAGTCAAACAATTCTGTCACTACGTATATGGTACCCATTTCACTGTTGTCACTGACCACGCTTTGCTCAAATGGTTACAACAACTTAAGGAGCCTGAAGGACGCTTAGCTAGATGGGCACTCCGCCTACAAGGATATGACTTCACGGTGCTCCATTGCCCTGGGATTTAACATCAGAACGCTGATGGATTGTCCCAAATGCCCATCCTTGCTCTACATCCTGCTGAGGCAGACCGCCTGTATGAGCTAATTGGTTACCCTTCTTCCTGGGAAAGTGAGACTGAAGAGGTTTGACTTGCCCTGTCCAAATTGTCTGAAGACACCCTCATACGCAACAACCAACTCTTCAAGAAGGTGCAGGGTCAATACCTACCATATGTGTGCCCCAGTCTTTGCCTCTCCTTGGTGTTGCAAGCTCATAAAAAAACTGGCCATGAAGGCATTGCCAAGACCTTTGACTGGCTACAGAAGAATTACTTCTGGGAGGATCTTTGCCTGTTGATCCCAGATGTCATAGCTAGTTTCCATGACTGCCAACTTCAGAGACCCCAAGCTGCTTCTCATTAGTTCAAATTGATTCCCCCTCAACATGCCTTTCACACTGTCAGCATTGATGCTGTAGGCCCTCTCCCTGCTCACGTTCTAATGCCGCTTTATCCTGATTGCTGTCAACCACTTCAGCAAGTGGGTAGAAGCTTGCCCTACTAAAGACATCACTGCTAAGACTACCACTGCCTTCCTGCTGCAGGATGTTTTCTACCGCCATGGCTGTCCTCAAGTGCTGTTATCAGACAACAGAACCAACTTCAATGCCAAACTTGTAACCTCTGTTGTTGAAGCTCTAGGAACTCACCAGTCTTTCTCTGCCCCTTATAATCCTTCCACTAATGGGGCAGTTGAGCGTGCCAACTCAACACTGGTTTCTATCATGAGGAAACTCACCTACTCTGACGCTGTCAATTGGGATCTATACTTACCTGCTGCACTCTTTGCCTATTGTCTGAGCAGGCACCAGATCACAGGGTACTCCCCCTTTGCCATGTTGTATGGGCGTAAAGCCACCACTCTGTTGCTCTTGGGGGTTCCCCTACTCTCTTCTGATAAGGCTATGAACCCTGATGACCACATCAAAGACCTAGTTAATTGCATCATTGATATATAAGCCACTGCCTACACTTCTGCATATAAGACTAAGATGCTCAAGCTCTCTCCTGACAATGCTGGGCGCTCCCCCTTGCCTGAGTTTGATGTTGGTGACCATGTCCTGTACTACCAACACTGTGTGGGTGGGCGCGTGCACAAGCTGGACTCCCTGTGGATTGGTCCTTTAGAGGTGACTTTCAAACAAGGATCTGAGTACACTGTAAAGCTCCTCTCCAGTGGTTGCCCTTTTGCTTGCGTACACGCCAAGTTCCTCTGCAAGTATCACCCCCCTAAGGCCAATCTAGAGGAGGGCAATGTTGTGAATAACGGCATTCACCATGTTTTGATTTCGCCTTTGATGGGCCATTTTTGAAGATGAATCTCTTGCTTTTGCTTTCAACTCTCAAAATGAACTGGCTTCCACTTCAGGAAATATGATTGTTTAGTTTCCTGACTCTGCACAACTCACTTGCCCCACTCATGCTTGTGGCAAGTGATCTTACCGTCCTGGTAGTGTTTTGTGGTATTCTCCACCACTTTATATTCCATTTCCATATTTACCAATAAAATTAAGTTCTATTCACATTTTTGTCTTTGTGTCTTCTGTACTTCTGCACCTCTCTCTAGCCACGCCTAGTAGAGATTATTCATCCAGGGCTGCAAGGTAAACGCTATTGCCTTCCCTGTCATCTAACTGAGACTTAGTACAAATCCAATCCTAAGGTTAGGATTCCCTGTTGTGTGTCTGTGCCGCACCTCAGAACACGACACTTTCCATGATACACAGTACTGGAGAGACTTCCTCACCCTACAGGAGGCTATTATTTCCTCTACCTCATATTGGGGAATTCCCTCAACCTCTGTAGGACCTGCGTTGGAAGGTAGCAGTCCTTCAAAGGGGGATAAGCAACAGGCATTGAAAGTAGTATGAATGCGGTAGAAGGGTGGGAGATCCAGCACATATGCCCCATTGCCCTTGTCTTCTAATACCTTGAATGGACCTAACCGTTTTGGAGCAAACTTGCGGGCCGGAACCTTCATCCAAATGTTGGTAGCATCTAGCATAACAAGTGATCCTACAGGGTAGTTTGGGGCAGGACACCTATTCTTGTCAGACGCCCTTTTGTAATCTTGTATGGATTTGGACAAGGAGTTCTGTACCCTGATGTGAGTGGCCTTGAGGTGCTCAGCCATGTCTGCCAGGGCTGGAACATGAGCCTTCAAAGTGGGACCAATAACAAGGGATGGGGAGAATCCAAGGGTTTCCTGAAAGGGAGAGATACCTGTTGAGGAGTGTACTGAGTTGTTATATGCAAACTGTGCAAGAGGCAAATTGTCTGACCAAGAGTCCATTGCCGCATTTGTATAACATCTCAAGTGCTGCTCCATGGTCTGGTTAACTCTTTCTGTCTGTCCATCTGATTGTGGGTGATATGCTGTTGAGCGGCAAGGTTTGATGTTCAGTATATTCAGTAAGTCCTCCCAGAACCTGGAGGTGAACTGAGGACCTCTATCACTAATTATCTCCTGAGGCAACACAAAGTTGGTAAAGATGTGCTTCACAAACAAATTGGCCATTCCCAGGGAGTTAAGAGTAGTGAGACAAGGAATTAACACAGCATACTTGGTAAAACAATCTACCACAACCATGATGGAGTCATAACCATTTGATGGAGGCAATTCTACCATAAAGTCTACTGAAATGGAGGACCACAGACCTTGTGATTGTTGCAGGGGGTGTAGAAGGCCATTATTTCCTGAGCAATCCGGCTTGGAACAGGCACAGGTTACACATTTCTTGATCCAAGGTGTAATCTCTTTGGTGATTCCTGTCCAGCTGTAGGTGCTTCAGATCAGGTTCAACAATTTGGATGAGCCAGGATGTCCAAACAGTGGAGAGTTGTGATGTTCTGTCAGGATACGTTCCCTCAAGGATTTAGGAACCCATACCCGGTTGTTTTGGTAAACTATCCTTTCCTTTAGAACATAAGGGCCCAATAATGGGTATTCTGGGGAAAGTTTATACAGTATCACCTGTTTATCTGGCAATGTGTACTGGGTGGATACAACATCATGAAGGAGAGACCCTGGCAAGACTAATGGGAACTCCGGAACCGGAACAGATAGGGCCAGAAGTCTCAGTGTGGGCAACAGAACTGACAATGTGGGAATGAGAGTGATCTGGGAATTGTCCTCAGCATTAGATGGGAACATTGATGGGTTACGGCTGAGCAGATTGGGGAGAATGTTGAGAGATCCTGAGACAAACTCATACTTGAACTTATAAGCTGAGAGGGTCTGCATAACCCTAGCCTGACGAGGAAGCAACTTCTGGGGTTTCTGGAAATAGCATAACACCTTGTGATCTGTACGTACTACAAA
Source organism: Entomophthora muscae (assembly GCA_014839935.2). Taxonomy (NCBI): domain Eukaryota; kingdom Fungi; phylum Entomophthoromycota; class Entomophthoromycetes; order Entomophthorales; family Entomophthoraceae; genus Entomophthora; species Entomophthora muscae. The sequence goes on from QTSX02002239.1 coordinate 165,155, forward strand.
CTCATGGTTGGCTCCTTGGAGATGGTGACGCCAATGGGTAATAGAGTCCACCACAGCCTGAAGTTCTTTGTCAAAGATGGCCCAGGATTGCTCATTGGATGCAAACTTCCGAGAATAGTATGCAACTGGGAGTTTATGTCCATCATGGTCCTGAAGGAGAACTGCCCCAATGGCCACGTTGGAAGCATTGCAAGCCACAATAAATGGCTTGGATGTGTCATCATGGCAAAGAACTGGTGTAGACACAAAGACCCTTTTGACAGCCTCAAAAGCCTGCTGACATTGGGGTGTCCAGATAAAAGGTGCGTTTTTACCAGCCAAGGGGTGAAGAGGGGCTGCCAGCTCTGAGATAGCGGGCAAGAACTTCTTGAGGAATATGACAGTACTCAAGAAGCATTGTAACTCCTTCTGGTTCCATGGGGTGGCCCATTAATGCAAATCAAGGGCCTTATCAGGAGACACCGCATGACCATCTTTTAGAACTGAATTCACCAGGAAAGTGACTTCTGATTTGAAAAACTCACACTTGCTGTGTTTGGTGAACAGATTTGCTTTCTGGATAGCATTCACCACAGCAACCAGGTCTTGGGCATGTGTTGTGGCATTTGGTGAATGAATCAGAATATCATCAATAAATGCAATTGCACAAGAGAAGCGCAAGTCTCCTAAAGCTTCCTCAATGACCCGCTGGAAGATGGTGGGCACGTTTTTCAACCCAAATAGCATTACTTTGAATTGGAAGCAACCACATCGGGTTTTGATAGCTGTAAGCCACTCATCTTTTTCTGCCACCCAAACCTGATTAAAGGCGTTGACAAGATCTAACTTGGAAAAGACCCTAGACTTGGCAATGGATTGGGCAATAGAAGCTTCTAGAGGGAGGGGATAACAATCTGGAACGGTCACATTGTTCAAGAGGGTGTAATCCACACAAGGGCGCAGGGTTCCGTCAGATTTTTCTGCAAACACTACTGGCAAACTCACAGATGAAGGCTTCTTTACAATCCACCCTTTGACCAGCATATTGTCTAGCCAGACACCTAATGCTTTGTCCTCACGCTCACTTAGTGGGTACATGGGCGCATCAATCTTCACCAGGTCTACAGTAGTCCAAAAGGTCATATCATGATGCGTGTGTTGGGGGAGTGCAGTAGCAAGGGACAGATTGAATGCATCTTGGTACAGTGCCAGGATTCCTGGGATCATCACTGGGGAAGGTACCTCTGGAGAAGCTTTTAAGGACAATCAACTCTTAGGGGGCTCTACTCCAGGTTTTAGCAAGGACAAAATACCAGCAGAACCGTCCAAGGAGAAGTGGAGCTCATTTTCAGGTCCGTGTAATGTGAACCTGATGCCGGCACCACCAACCCACTCCAAGGATGACAGGAAATAGTAGATCATCCACAGCCAAGAATCTGCTAACAAATACATGGTTACCAGTACAGTAACTAAGGGGTTTAGAAACAGGATATGTTGTAACTGGTACCTTACTTGTGCCCAACAATTCTTTAGGGCCAAGGCAGGTGAGGTCCATAGATCTTGCTAAGGTGTGGTTCATGAAGTTACCTGCTGCACCATTGTCTATTAATACAGTGACTTTGGCCTTTCTAGTGTGTGTATAGAAAGTTGCATTTAAAAGGAAATATGACAAATCCTCTTTATTCTGCATACTCAAGATAGAGCCAGAAGGCTCTCCTGAGGCGACATCAGGGATTTTGGCAGACGCTGCAAACTCAGAGAACAACCCAGAAGTGGTGGGCCAATTAGGACACAAGACACTTATCCTGCCCTGGGGCTTGGCTGTTTTCTGATGAGCTTTGGCAGGGGGATTCTTGACCTCAGGAAAGGAGGCCATGATGCCTTGCTTAGGGGTGTAGGCAGGGAGGGCACTCAGGCAGCAAGCAAGACCAAATGCTTTTTCCAATGAGCCAGGAGCGGGGTCCCAAGCCCCTTTTGAGGATGAAGCAGGATTCAATGAGTGGCGGAAATAGCAACTGCTACCTCTACAGGGAGACCAAAGGAAGCTGCTTTCACAGCAAAAGCCTCAATGTGAGACGCCAGGTCTGATGCCAACCCTTTTGATTGGAGCATCTTAAAGATAGTGGTAGACTTGGATCCCGGGGCTGCTACTGTGCAGCCACCAAAGTAAGAAGAGAGGAGGAATCCCCAACTTCCTGAATCTTGCGTAAGAGGGTTCTTACCCAAAGAAGCGCGTCTCCATCTAAGACATCCAGGAGAGCAACTGAGAGTTGAGCATCTGTGATGGGAATATCTGAGGGGGAAAGATCTGCTGACAGTTGCAGCTGGAGCTCACCCAAAGAGTCAAGGACTTTTTCCTTGACAGCTGCTGTGGGTGGGGAGGTGCATGGACTCACCAATGTTATGTTGATGGCAGATGCAACAGATGAAGCTGTGGATGCACTCTTAGCGTGTTCTGATGCCCACTTCTTCAGTGTGGACAGAAGGGACGCAGTGGCACAGACAGTAAGGGCCCCAGAGATCAGGGAACCCACGCTGACACAAATCAGAGAGCAGCATAAGGGAGCGCAACCAGTTGCAAAAGGCTTCAAAAGCTAAATTAATTGGCTTACCAATTATGTAAGAGAGGGGGCTAGACTAACAGAGTCTGGCTCTCATCCTGGTGGGACCAACCACCAGGATGCCATCCAGTGCAAGACTGGGATAGCCGCTCAAAGGGGCCTCCCAAAGGAGACTGGATGTGAAAGGGGAGGGAAGTATGCATTCAAAGCCATGACCATGGCTCCAGTAAGTAACCACAGAGAGCAATCCCAAGTGAAAGGGGCCTCTGCATTTGACTCAGGGATTTGGCGCAAGGGGGAAGGATTGACCAAGTCAGAAGAAGGAGTTTCAGTAGTAACAGATTCTAAAGGTGGCAACAATTCTTCAAGATGAGAAGACAACCAGGAGAACAACCCATAAGATCCCGGTTTGATGGGAATCTGGGTGAGATGTTCAATTATATTTACAAAAAGACCAGAAATAAACTCAGAAGATCAAGAAATCAAGGAAAGTATGCTTCAAAAGACAGGGTTTGAGGACCAGAACAAGAGGGAAATAGGCACCAGTATCCACATAGCCATCTTGTACCAAGGTGACAACATGATTTCAGTGGGTGCTCCTCTTTTGCTAAAACTACTGGGCGGACAGACCAGGTGCACGGGTAAATAATAGGAAATAGTCCAAATTAATATACTCAGAACAATTCTCAACAAAAAACAATGGGCGGGTGGGCAGATGGGCCAGGGAAAGCAGGAGGCGGGGACAACAGCAGGAGTTGAGATAAATACCTTTATTGTTAAACAAACTTTAAAAATACAAAAGATTTGCAAAGTCAGGAGTTTATTCAACAATTGGAATTGGTAAGCAAGGGACCTGACGGCCCATGCTTCCATTTTATGCAAAGAGGGGGAGTGATAGGACAGGAGGGGTTATGAAAGGGGATGTTGGAGTGCAATCTAAAGGGGAGCCTATTAAAGAGTACTAGCCAATCTTATCTTGGTTTGAGACCCAGAAAATAGGGGCTGCGGCTCAGATGTAAGACTCAGCCCCTCAATTGACTAGGAGCCTTCCAAGGACTCAGGGTGCGCATTTTCCCTAATGCCTTCCTCTGACGTCTCCACCGGAGAGCTCCAGAACCCAATTGTTTTGGGCTGGGGGACTCCCGGGCCAGAGGAATTAGCTACCTGGGACACCACTGATTGCAGGTTTTGGTACCCAATTTCCCCAGGCTGCAGGTTTGACCTTTCTGACTTCATGTGGCCCGCATTTTTTTGTTGGTTTGCTAATTGTTTCAGGTCCAGGCGACACCAGGACAACAAGCAATCCAACTGAATTAATATCTCCTCCGCAGATGGAGGGGACTCTAAAGGGGAAATGGGAACTTCAGCCGGGAAGGCCAACACAAAGTGTTTTTCTACCGTGTGGGCCAAGTCCTCCAGGTTTTGGAGGGGTTTTGCCTGCACATGGGCCACCTTTTTTGATGGTCTGTGAAATACATCCCAATCCAGGGCCAAAGGTGGGCCACAGAACTTTACACACCTAGTCTGTACGGTGTCCAGTCTAGCAGGAGGCCAGACATGATTCTATTGAAGATTTTTTGGCCGCAGCAAGTACGGGAAACAGGCAGAATCTTGGAGAATAAAGTAGGATGGAGAATTTTACCTGTGCTACCAATGTTGTAACTGTGTTGTTCTAGCCAAGTTACAAGGGGAAGATATTTGGAAACTAGATAATATTTTTTATTGAGAGATAGGTATTATATAGTCATTGTGAATTGTGGATAACAGGAACATGATAGTGTTGATCACACAGTGGGATGGTGAAGGGGGTGGCTTGATCCTGGTAATGAGTCAAGCGCCAAAACAATGTATCCACCATGGGGGCTCAGCTTTTTTCATGTTGTTGTTTTTGGACATTTGAGTTGACTTCCTAACTTGGCTTTGGGTGACTGGATAATTGGATTGCGGGTCACAACTCCACTTACTTGGAACCTTGCTGGCAGGTCAAGCCTGCTGTTTTGACACATGCATCTTGGAAAGTATTGTCATTAATATACTTCTGAGAAATATAATAAACAAAATAAAGGGGAAAATAAAAAGAAGATAATGATACTTTATTGGTATAGTTTTAGTATTATATAGTCTCATTAGAAGCCACATACTGTCCATGTATGTCATAATAATCTTGGGGCTTGCACAATTAGTGTTTCATTTAGGATTTTAAAGGGTTTTTCAGGGCCCAGAATGCTCATGACAATCAGTTAGCATACCTTGCTTCAGTACCACAAAAGGTATTGAATCACTTTTCAAATGCACATTCAGAGGACAATCCCCCTTTGCATCATTGAATGTCCCAGATTTCTGAAAGGCCCACATGCTGTAAACCCCCAAAACCAATGCCATAAGTGAAATTGGGTTCCTAACCCTATTGGGAAAAGGTAGATTGTACAAGAAACTAATTGACTAATTAACCAATTGATCAGGAAATCAATTCCTCACAGACTCTGTGAATAGTTGTGGCACTTTAGCAGACAGAAGTCAAACATACCATTATGAAGAAGCAACCACTGAACAGCTCTCCTGATGCTTCAACACACATTTTTCTAAAATAATTGCCAATGCCACTGAAGATAATGCCACTCAACCTCTGTTTGCACTAGAGACTAAGATATTATCAGTAAGTATAAGTAGTGAGAAGGAGAAGCCTTCCTTGCTGTTGCCATCTTAAAATAAATGACTTTATGCCTAGGACCCATTATTTTCTTGAAGTAATAATCTATTTTTGCACCAATATAATCATTATGTTTGCTTTTATTTGCAAATCTACTACACAATACAACCACGCCTATCTGTTCCCTCCTGGTTCTGCTTCTGTCTATTTGCTTAAGCCACCTTGTGCCATTGACTTGGAGTTCTTCCAACCTCACCACCTGGATCTTCCTCCTGGCCACCCTAGAGTGACCATTCTGCCAACCATGAAGGAGATTTCTATTACTCCCCCCCTGCCCAATGTGCCTCCTGCCCAAGACTTCAGTAATTTGGGATTTGTCTACATTACAGTATTGGGGCTGTCCAATCAGGTTGTGCTCCATACTGGAAGTTGGCGTCCTCTGGCTACTGCTGTGAATTACATTGTCAGGATCACATCAATTGTGTACATGGCCTTTCAGGCCTGGCCTTCCTCCCCTGTGGGAGTCCAGCCAGACTCTGGTATGGGCTGTGACACTTATATTCCTTATGTGTTTTGATATTCATATATGTTTTATGTAGTATACACTTTATAGTTTTATATATATTTACCTGCTTAGGGCTTTAATTTATTTTTGATATTCCTCTATGCCCACTTCAGATTCTGGTTGATTACGCTATTCTTTGTGCTAGCGCCTTCTTGTTCCCTTCAGCCACTTTGCATCCTTACTTTGTTTTTCAACTTCATCCTCATAGCTACTTGAAGCTTGTGGTATGTTGATTAATTTTATTGGGTCTTCATCTGCTGGTCTGTGCTCCTGGTTTCTATTTCCCTGTTTCTGTTCCTGTGTTTCCCTTTTTTGGACAGCAGTGCCCCTATACTTATTTGGCAGTCATCTTGAAATAACAGATTGTATGAGATTTAGTCTCATGTTGGCCATTTTTGGATTGCTCACCTCTTGGCTTTGGTTCCCCCTCCTGTTTCTTCTCCTTCTCCTGTCCAGTGGTGCCCTTATCCCTGGTTTGATGACATGTGGAATCATAGCTTTAACATGATTGTCTCTTGTTCCTCCTGTTTGGAAAACCACCCTGGTCCTGGTTATATGTGTATTCTCTTGCCCCTGCTCTTGCAGCCCTGCCCCTCCTTTTCTGTCCTAGCAGAGGAAAATTTATTTGTCTCATCCTTCTCCACGCCTGTCTTGTGACAGATCCAGGTCTAATCAGTCAAACTTACTGTTATCTTGCCCTTAACTCTTGTTACTGGTACCTTCCTGTGTAAAGATTTGAGGAGCTTTGCCTCCAGGGAGGCAATTTTGTGAGACAATGCTTTAGTGTCATCTCTCTAACAAGCCATAATTTCAACACTCTTTTCCTCTCTGTTTCTTAATGCCTCAACTTCACAATTGGCTATGTCCTTTACTTGTTGCAAAATTTCATTGAACCCTAACAGCAAGTTCCAGGAGCCCCATGCATAAACTTGATTTCCTTGTGCTGGGGTTCCTTCTCTGGCAAAATAGTCAGAGTATAGTTCTTCAAAAGCCGCTTTCACTTCTATCAAAGATTCCTCAGATGCAATCTTAGAGACCTCCAGACTTGCCCAAGCCTCTTCAAGCAAGCTGGTAGGAACTTCCTTTCTTTCAGCAGCAGCCTCAACACAAAGCACCCCAAATTTTGCTCTTTCAAATAGTAATAAAGAAGAAATGATAATTAAAAAGAATTTGAGGGGAAAGCGTCAAAATTGACAATGAATATATTTTATTAATGTTTAACTGTTTTTGCTCATATACCATTTGGGGCATAAATGGCTGAAAACTTCCTCTGGTTCCTGAATCAACCAATGATTTGCGTCATGTGGTCTATGACATTCAAGTCATCCAACATAGATCTTTACTTAAAAGATCACCAATATTTCTCAACCTATGAGAATCAATCTACAATGGGAAGAAGTCACCTGACTCCATTCATCCCAATGTACCAATTCAGCATGAAGCTCCCCAGCTCCCGGCGCCAAAACCCTGTGGATTACACATCCCAAAACTCAGCTATTGATGTTCCAACTGGGAACCAGCTGATCAAACCTGAATTCCTAGGCATCCTTGCCTTAATTTAGTTATCTTCACATTTAATAGTTTTTTGCCTTAAAGCCCATTAAAATGCTTTGAAACTCAAACCAGGCGCCACTGCAGCGCCCCAGCGCCTCAGCGCCTGAAAAATTCACTAGGTGGCGCTTCTCAAATCAATTAGGCAGCGCGGCAGCGCTTCTAACCTAATGAATTTGCCAAAGTGGTGCTTTTAACCCAAAATTTGGGGGTTTACTTTTGATTAACCTTAACCAAACTTCTTGACACACTCAAGACAATCAACCAATATAATTAAATCCTCATTAATTATATTCCCATATATCTATTAATTGATCTTCCCAGTTAATTAAATTTTTTTGAGACGCCTAGTCTCCAAGATTGATTTGGCCAATCTTGCCTGCTGTTCTTTTATTTAATATAGATACTAAGTTCTCAGGAATCTTTATCTGAAGAATTCCAGCCAAACCTATCTATATAAAACAAACAGCAAAACAGAGCAACTTTATATCTTGGAGTATTTATTTGGCTAAATACTTAACAGTGACTGTTGTACGGTCACATGTCCCTATCATGGCTACATAATGTTTGCTCATGATGCTCACAATTAATTGTGAACACCAACAGCAATTCTCTATTGTTGCTTGGAAAGAATGTTGTGGGGTTCCTGGTCACCAGTCCCCAAAGTGTGTCCTGGGTCATAGCCAGGGACCGGCTTGGAGGAGTTGTCATTCTCCAACAGTGGTGAGTGGTTGATTAGGAGCTTATACTTGGCCTGCATAAGAGCAAACTCTTCCAGTACCTTCCCAATCACCAGGCAAGCGTCTCCACCATACACTTGTACTTCAGCAGGCGCCAGCCCTTCTGTAGGCTGATACCACTCCTGTAATAGTCTAGCAAACTCTTCCCCAATAAACTCTCTTCCTCTATCTGTCATTTCAAGATGCCTAGTCACCTTTTCCCACTCCTCCTGAGCAGACTTACTAGAGGCAAACTTTCTGCGCCCTAGGCAATAGGATTCCTTGTCTCCTGAGCTAGGGTAGAAAATTTGGGGGAATTGACTCATAGAGCTTGTATTTTTTATTGCGGGAAATTTGGGTGGGGGTTGTACTAGGCTTTTTATTCACAGTCAGAAGGAGGATCCCCTTAGAAATCTTCTTATATATGGCCTTTAGGTAGGGAACAATGAGGGTTTGTACCAGTACTTGGAGTCCTTAAACAATCTCTTGGACTCCTTGCACTTGGTCTTTGGCTCCTGCACTTTGGTCTTGGGCTCCTGTGTTCTGGTTTTGGGCTCCTGCGGTCTGTTCCAGCTCTGGCTTCCTATTCTTGGTCTCTGGCTCTTTCTGTAGCTATTGTGGCATTTTTAATCCACCTTATCCAGTCCCTGAAGAGTCTCAGATAGCTCTCCCTTTTATAGCCCCTTGTTTCAGACCAAAAACCTCTCTTAAAACTCTGGTCTTTCAAAGCTTAAACTATCCAGTTTTTCTCCTTCTATAATATATTAAACTTTAAAACTTACTTTAGCCAATAAAAGCCCTGAATTTTCTGCTTCTGCTCCTCATTTTTTAGTCTTTAACTCTTAAATTAAAGCCCTTAAAACACTGATCAAATAGACTCCTACTTGCAGCCAATAATACGCCTCAATTCAATGGTTTTGCCAAAAAGGTTTCCCTGGATGACTTGCTCTTGACCCTGGTTCAAATCTGAGGCTGTCTTGCTCCAGGTAAACAACTGCTCTGCGTTTCAAACGGTTTTGCCGTGATTCCCATCATGTTTCCCCAGCAAATCTCGAGCGCTTCCACATATGTTTTACTTAGGCAAATTTTGACCCCTTGATTTTACAACGTTTCTCCGTTTCTCCAAGTTTTTCTCAACGTTTTGCAACTTTGAACCCTCTTGATGCTTGTTCTTTTGCCTCTCCTAGTTGTTCTTGGCAAAATTTGCTCTTTTGCCCTCACAGTTTCTCCGTTCCATTTCTGGCCTCTTTCTAGCTCCCTTCTGACTCAATTCTCTTCTTTAAATAAATTTACAGTTCTAACAAACTGTATGTTATTTTTCCTCCTCTTTCTTTTTTTATATTATATTACAACCTTTTTTAATCATAATCAGGCAGTATTTAATTATTATTTAACTGCTTCTTTTTATTCATTTTCCTCTCAAAAGACACTATAATCAGCTCTTCCAGCCTCTGTATCCAGTCTGGCTAGTTCCTTCAGGCTATCTCTTGGTCCTGCACTCACATCCTCTAAGCTCTTCAGTCCTTCAACACAAACTTCTGGTCCTTTGGCCATCCTTCATTATGATCAGCTAGTCCTGCATCATAATCTTCTTGTCCTTCAGCCTATCCTCAACCAGTTCCTCAACAAATCCTCACTAGGAACCTTCTTAGTTCCCTCTGCACACTGAACCATATTAGATCCCACAATTCAATATGAATCAACAGTCCGTCAACTAGCCTTCACTGTGATCAAACAGTCCCTCTTGCCAGTCTTATCTGTTAATTCCGTGAACCACTTTGGTTCTTTATCTCAGTCCCTGTTACCAGAACTTGTAGACCCAGGCATGAGTCTACATTGAACTGTTGTTTGACTGGGCCCTCGCAAGTGGCAATCCACTTAGGCCATTTAACATTTGATCAATGTCTATGAGTTATCTTTACTCATCCAGGTTATTAAGTCTGGGCTTTCAGTTACATAGTAATCAGCTCTACTTCCCAGAGGCCTGATCATACCAAGTTCTGCAGCTTGCCTTCCCAAGCAAACCGCCTTGGTGACACCTCTGAGCAAATCTATGTCCTCCAATGCTCACTTTGGGTTCCCCCAAAGCTCCCATAGGGGCATAAACAAGGACATCCTACTAGTCTGTTAGGTAGGATGCTTGCTCACAGACCTTCTGTAAGTGTATCAGGGTACGTAGAGCCCTCAGAGCTCTTCCCCTCCCTGGCAGCCTGCGTTACCTGCCAGGGGTCCAAAACCTACTCCCCCCAGACAGACAAAGTTCCCTGATTGCTATTTCAGTCTTTACCCCTCCACAGCCACAGTTCCCTTCTAGGTAAAGAACTATAGCCCAAAGCAGCCAATATCTTCTTCTTGATGGAGGCAACATCTGCCACTGGTAGTGCTTTGTTTCCTACCAGCCAGGCCTTACTTACCCTAGTAGTCCCCTGTTACCTACTAGGCTCACTTTACTTACCCCTAGCAGTCCTATGTTACCTACTAGCTTACAGCGTCATCAGCTAACCACACATTGTCACTCTTCAGCATATTGTCTTTATTTGAAGCCAAATCAACCCTTGCCTGCAAAACAACACACATGTGGATCACCACAGATGTCCAATCTGGTCCCTCAACAAATATGTGCCTTATGTATGCTTTCCTTATAAATAGCTTCAAAATTGGCCCTTTAAAGGTCTCCTTAGTTGGCTGGTGACTCTTTCATTATCTAGCCCCTGGCTGGTCCCCTGTTCTCTTAAATAGGAAAAGATAATGTAAAAGTTACGATTCCTCCTCAGGCCTCCACTTAAATTCCTGCCAAATGCTTGGGAATCTTTACCAAAAGGTTACTGAAAAAGCTCAAGAAAAGCCCTTGAATTAAGACTTGTGGAATTATTCCAAAGACGCCCCACCTAACCAACCCAAAAGACACCCCTGATTAAATATCATGTGCAAGAGCAGCCAGGAGCAGTGGTAATTGTTCCCAAGGCAGGTATCTCAATTTTTAGTTGAGTCAGTTTCCCTTTTAGATTATGTCCATTCAAGATTTTTCAATATTTTCTTGCCTTGAAAAAGGTCCCCATATTTGCTTATATCACTGTCAATTATTTTAGCAACATTCCATCTCCCATCCCAATTCCCTCCCCCCTTAAAAGAATGTAAGAGTTTTAAAAGACCTTGCTTCATCATTATCTACTCTAATAAAGTTCAAAATTTGTTAGTAAAATTTGGTCATTTGGTTTTTCCTGTTACTTTTAGTGCTCAGCTAATTCCTCCCCTCTTTGGTCTCCCAGGAATTGTTAATGGCAACCTTTTGGTTGTTGCTGAAACTGTCAGGAAGCTAGGCATGGGTAGAGGCATTAGGTGACTTGGGACTGGGTACCGCTGTGCCAGTGGGTAATGCCCACCATAGATGGGTGCTAACTTGATAATATATGATACAGATTGCCCAAGCAAGGACCAGGGCCCTGAGTTGGGCACCATAGAGTCTACCAATCCCGTCAAAGTAATATAGTGTAGTCCAAACATTTGGGTGGCTGTGGTCTCAGCGGCAGGTGATGGTTCCATTGGGTGGTTGGTTTGCGGGGTTAAGGGCGGAGTCATGGAGACAAAGTATGCAGACAGATAATTGTACTTGTCTTTGAATAATAGGATTGGCACCTTGTACCACTTTCCTTTGTGTTCTATGTATTCAGTATCTCTATTCCTTGCTAAGGGATCAGCAATGAGGTTGGTCTCCAAGTCAAACTCCAAGTAGGCAGGGTTGGGCAGGTATTTGGTAAAATGCACAGGTCCAAAAGGGGCTCCAGGGGAACGGTATAGTGCCTGAGGCAAGTTGGCAGGTTGATCTCTAGAGGGGGTGGTTTCCTGTTTGTCTACTTGGCCAGAGTTGAGATGTACAATCACTAAGACTAGATAAGGTAAGATTTGTTTGAACCAAAGGTTCATAAAACTTTCTTATCAAAAATGACAATAGGGTCATCCCCATACCGCTGGAGCTCTTATACCAGATGATGTTGCTACTTCACTTTTCAGATACTTCATTTCTGGGGGAAATTCACTGGCAGGACATAGATCTTGGCTTTTGGTTTCAAGGGCGGCAGATCCTGGTTGTGCTTGCTCTGGTGAACAGAAGTGGTGATGCTTTGTTCCGCTGCTGTTGTTCACCATATTACCTGAGCAGGCCAATTGCATTAGCCATTCTGGACTGGAGACTGGCAGTAGCTAATGATCATTGGCAGAGCTATCATTGGGCCTTGTTCTAACCTCTTTTAGGCAAGCTACAACTTCTGCATAGGTCTAGGTTTTTGGTGGCACATGGTTAACAGCAATCTGGTAATCATTTGGGGAATCATCTTTAAGAGTCTGGCGGGTCTCAGAGTAATTCAACAACTTGGGTTTGAGACTCAATAATTTGGTGGGTCCCTGTCCCTCCTGAGTGACTCAATTTGCCTTTGGAGGGTCAGGGTTTGATTTCAGGGTTTACAATGTTGATTTTGAACTTTCAGTCTTGATGTTTGACAGGCTGGCAGATTCCTGCTCCTCTTGGGTGGGGCAAGGAATTGTTGGCAGTCAAGGGTTTGGTTCAACTGGCAGTCTGGAGGGCTTCTGTCCATCCTGGTTAGTGAAAGGTGTCTTCTGAGGATTAGGGTTTGATTCCCAGTTTTTCAATACAAGTATTGAAACATCATTAATGACAAAAACTGCAATTTATTGTGGTTGAGAGCAAGGTTTTATTTCCTTCTAAACTTCCCCCCAACTCTTACAATATCAGTGACTTATGATTGGTTAGAACTTTGAATATATTTACACCTTCTATATAGCAAAAACACTTCATTAAGCAGTGTGTAAGGGACCCTCTTTATAGAGGAGAATACAGTTGGAGAATCAAACAAGGGTCCATTACTCTCTACAACAGGAGATAGCTCTTCAAGCTGTAGGGTAGGGGTTGGGCAAGGACCAGGGAAGCACAAGGTAGCTGGCCCCTGAGACAGGATATAAGGCAGGAACAAGGAGAGCCAGATGGTGACTATGGACCACAAATAAGGGATTCCAATCATCTAGACTAGGAGGTACTATTAAACGCTCAAATAAATAATAGGGCAAGATTGCTTTATTGTAGAAATAAATGTTAATTGAACAATTAACTTGGGATTAGGATGGGGGTTCTTATACTAGGGGGTGGAATTGGGAGTACAGACTTAATGAGTTTGAAACCCAGGTATAATGCCTCACATGCAGTGGCAGGAATCATGATGCAGACTATTTTTAGATGCATTATAGTACTGAGTTCTTTGCAGGTTTTACTTGCCTCTGCATTGCTGTGGGGCATAAAAACAATTAATTGAGTTGCAGTAACTTAGATCATCCAAATTTGGGAGTTGGTTTAGGTCTTCAACTATTGGATAACTGTGGTCAGGGAAGTGATTTCTGACACAGTGGAAGATGGCTATCAGTTCTTCAGCATGTATTAGATATCTTTTTTCACCTTTGGACAGCTTTCTTGATTATTACTCCACAGGGAGGAAATCCTTTTCTTCAGTTTGTATTCTAAGTACTCCTCCTATTTCATAGCCAGAGGAATCTGTCTTCAGTTCATAGACCTCTTCACAATTAGGGTACTGTAGGGTGGGGGTGGTAATTATTTGTTCCTCTAGTTGTTAGAAATGCTGCTCTCTCTGGATTTCACAAAAACTTTTGATAACAAGCGCCTTTTTGGGAAGCTTCAAATATGGAATTAGGAGAGAAGAGAAGTATCTTTTATTGGATAATATTTTAGACTTATATAGATTGGGCTTTTGTGGAGATTTAGTTGGATCAAACCTAGGGGTTGGTCATGTGCGGGATGGGTTCAAGCCACTAGATACTTGGATTGTCATGTGATATTGCTTGGTTATCATTCTTGGTATGTCAAACAGTATATTGAAAGGGCACCAAATTGGGAAATGGCTGGATTTTAAGTAGGTTTGTGGTAGCCAGAATGCTTGTACATCCAGACCCTCAATACTTTGTTGTTTTTCCAGTGATCACAGACAGGGGGAAGTTAGAGCTCCCCAATCAGGGATGAAACTCCTGACATATGTGATCATTTCCAAGAATGTTTGAAGTTCACTCTTGTTATGTAGTGCTGGCATGTCTGTGATGGCTTTTATCTTTTATGGATTAGGGTTAATTTCATCTTTACTAATGATGTTTTCTAGAAATGGGAGTTTGGTTGAGAAAAATTCACACTTGGAAGGTTTGGCTACTAGTTGATTGTCTTGAATGGTGTTAGGTACCATGTGAACGTCTTTCTGGTATTGTTCTTTGTTGGGACTATAGATGGTTATATCATTTAGGTATAGTATGTCTCTTTTTTAATGTGGTTCTTAAACACTTTGTTAATAAAGGTCACAAAGGTACTGGGGGAGTTTCATATCAAAGTTGAGGACTACACATTCAAATGAGCTGTATTTGGTTCTAAATGCTGTCTTTGGGATGTCTTCAGGTCTAATACAGAATTGATAGTATCCTGCTGTTAAATCAATTTTTTGAAAAACTGTGACCCTCCTAGAGCTTCAAAGAGGTCATCAATCAGGGGCAGGGAATACCTGTTCTTAATTTTGACTTCATTGAGTGCTCTGTAATTGGTGAATAAGTACAAGCCTTCATCTTTCTTGGTCACAAAGAAGATTGCTGCATCAAAGAGAGACTTTGATAGTCAAATGAGCCCCTTTTCCAGGGCTTCATCCAGGTATTATTTTAGTGTGTTGTCTTCTTGTGGTGTCAATCAGTAGATGGGACAAGCCTTAGGTACACTTTCTTTTAGGTCAATCCCATGCTGGATGCCTCTTTCAGGTGGTAAGCTTGACAGTTTCTGCTGGAATACTGAAGGGAATTCTTGGGAGAGTTGTTGGTATATTGGGTCCTATTCAAGTGAGGCTTTCACATTTTTTAAATGTATGGCTTCATATGTACAGGTGCTCTGGTCAATTTTACTGGTGTTCTTTTCTTCTTCTGTTTCAGTAATCTTTACAAATAAATGATCTCTCATGAAGGTTTTAAGGTGAGTCGGGTACACATGATGATATACTTCTCTTCATTGTATGGTAAGAATGACACTGACCCAGGCAATGTGAGGGTTTATCTTTCCCATCCAATCTAAACCAATCACTATGCCGTACTTAGGTATTGGGATGATGAGGCATTAAGAATAGTTTGTACATCCCTTATTTGTGCCCAGAAATGTTTTGCCCCTTAGTGACTTGGGTGCTTTGGTTGTCTGCCATGATAACTCTTTTGATGTTACTCCTGATTGTGAGTGTTTTCATGAGAGTGGCAAATTTTTTGTCAAAAAGAGATTGGTCCACTCCATTATCAAATAGTAATGTGTCTTGATATCTGCAAAAAAAAAGAGATAAGTGAGAAGTTTATTTCCAGTTTGGGCAGCAAACAGTATAGGATTGCTTAAGAGTACTTGGATCATGATAATTGGGTCCATGTTTTGGTCCCTGTACAAGTCTTGCAAAGTGGGGGAGGGAGGCTTGCCTAAGCACTCCCATGAGCTTAATCTTTCCTCAGTGGTGTTATCAGTGCTCACTTGATTAACTTGAGCAGTGTGATTTCTGTTTTGAGGATGGAGGTTATTGGCTCAGTTGTTCTGCTTATTTGGTCAAGAATCCTTCTTTGCTGAGGGACTCTCTTTCCGCTTGTTAGTTACATGCAGGTCATCAGATTTCTGAGCAGCTCACTTTCCCTCCAAGAATACATCCTGGAGGTCCTTGCAGCAGCTCATATCAAACTGATGTCTGATGAGTGTGAGGAGATCATTGTAGAAGTCCAGGCATGGTCCATATTCATCAAATTTGATGGTGTCAGGAGCTCAGTCATGTAAATCTTTTTATGCTGCAATGTACTTTTCAATGGTTACTGTCATTTTGAAGGTTATGAGTTCTGTCATGATCACCACTTCAGAATTTTTATGGCAAATTCTTTCAAGAAGGCTTTCTTAAATATATCCCAGTCTTTGCAGTGATTGGAATGTTGTTTGAACCATTCACTTACAAAGCGTGAGGCGGCCCCAGTGACTCAAAGGAAAATCCCACTGACCCAGAGTCTGTGGGGGTAGCCTACTTGTGTGAACTTGTTTTGTGTGCTTTGAATCCAGAGATTGGCATTTTCAAAGCCTAGTCCTGAGAATGTCCCAATTTCTGCTGAATGGAGGTTCTGAAATACAATGTTGGGTATTTTGGACATGTCCTGGATTAGAGGTGGGTTTAGGACTCCTTGCATGCTGAGAAAGTTGTACTGTTTGATTGGTATGAGGATATTGTTGAAGAAAGTGTTGAGGGTCTGGATGTACAGGTATTCCGGCTATTGCCATCACACCTAACATCCAGTCATCGTCCAATTTGGTGCCTTTTTTATATATCATTCGACATACTGGAAATGGCAACAAACCAATATCACATGACTGTCCAGGTATCCAATGACTCAAACCCATCTAGCACATGACTAACCCCTGGGTTTGGTCCAACTAAAATCCCCGCCACAGCTAAAGCTATATAAGCCTAAAATATTATTAAATAAAATTTACTTCTTCTCTCCTTAATTTTATATTTGAAGCTTTCCCAAAAGGCGCTCCTTATCAAAAGTATATTCTGTAGGGACATCCTGACCTTCTTCATATCTTCTCCAGCCAGTGAGGAGTGCCATCTGCTGGGTTCTTTTCTTGGGAGGAAGTTTTTCTTTAAGTTGTGTAGGTGTGGATAACCTACCTGTGCTACCATTGTCGTGAATATACTTCTGAGAAGGATAATAAACAAAATAAAGGGAAAAGTCAAGAAGAGAACAATACTTTATTGATATGAGTTTAGAGTATTATATAGTATTGTTGAAACCACAGGCTTGACCCGCCAGCAAGGTTTCAACCAAGCGGGTTCGTGACCCACAATCTGATTATCCAGTCACCCGAAGCCAGACTAGGAAGTCAACTCAAATTACCAAATCCAACAACATGAACAGATGATGATCCTTTACGGTGGATACCTCAATTTGGCGCTTGACTCATTATCAGGATCAAGCCACCCCCTTCACTATCCAAACCGTGTGATCACCAATCTTGTTCCCGCTATCCTTGATTCACATGAACTATATAATCCATATCTTCCAATAAAGATTGTTATCTAGCTTCTAAATATTCTTTTCCCATGTAACTCTGCTAAAACAGCACATTTACGACAGTATCATGAGAAGCCACATACTATCCATGTACGTCATGGGGGTTGTTGGGAATTTTGACCAAGCAATGATGCCAATTATGACGGAGCTCACGGATTGGGGTTGCTGCAACCCAACCCATAAATTAGTAGTATAAAAGGAAATGATGCAATTATGACGGAGCTCACGGATATGAATTGCAGCTGCCAAATAACATAAATTGGTAGTTTAAATCATATGCATATTGGATCAGCAGTAGTCTGCTGACCTAAACCTTAAACTAACCAATGATAAGTGCTGCTGCACCACTAAATGATATATGATTTGCCGCCTAGCAACTGGATTAGGCGCCAAAGCGCTGAACTACTTTTACGTCAAGCACCAACTGAAAATTATTGTAAGCTCTGCAGCGCCGCCTGGCAAATATGGCAGGTCCCGCTCTACTTTTACATTGAGCGCTGAGGCGCTGGGTTCAATTCCCTGTTATCTCGAATTCCTATATTTATCATATTAATTAGCATTATGCCTGGAGTATGCCAGAGAAGTAGGAAGTGATCCTGAAGTAACTAAGTTATTCCATGCCAGCAATGATCACCTGTGCTGGGTGAAGATGAAGATATTCTATTGGTTGATGTGTGATAAGCGCCAAACCTAGATTAATAATTACCCAAATTAGGGGCGTGTTAGAATGTCCTAGAAGACATTGCTAGCAGCCCAGAGATTACCCTTGCAGAAGGTATAAGAAGAATTAATCATTTACAATAAAATCATCTTTGAATCATCTTTATTTATCCTTACTCTGGTTGACCTTTATCCTAATCCTTAAGTGCTTCTGTGCGATCAGAAGCCATTGCCGGACAATAATCATGGTTCCATTCAATCCTGGCTCTTCTGATACAATGCTACTCATATCATCACATATGACTGTATTCAAGCAAATGTCCTGTGCCCTATAATCTCAAATAATTGTGGCGCTGTAATAAAAAAGGCGCGTCAGGGGTTATCCAAGTAATTGTTCCATTTTAGGATTTGAAAGGTTTGATCCCGTATTAGATAGGTGATTTGATAAGAGTACCACTGATTTAGTAGTTAGTCGGGGAATCTCTTCCCTGGAGGGAGTAATTGTAGATGTTGTGGCAGTAGTGTATGTACTTTTGGGGGGAAGTCAAACTCAATTCATTTCCAAGCTAAAGCATACACGATGGATACTCTAGAGTTAAAAGTAGAAGTTGGCTGTTACACCTACAGTAAACTGATTCCAAAAAGGCAGCTCCAGAGCTCTCAAAAATGTATGGGTTGAGCTTTGACCTTGTCGGATTTAAATATGGTTTGCGTTGACAATTATCCGAGATGAGTGGCTGGGGGAAATGAAAGGTGTTGTTGCTAGGATGTAAATATTGGTGAAGAATCGGTCTATCTGGAAGGTTGAGTTTCTTGACTTTGATATGTTGCTTCAAAAAAATTGAGTTTACCTTAGTATTTATATTTGATGCGGTAAAAATAGGGAACCTTGTGGCGGATCAGTACATGAAGGAAAGGAGTGGATATAATAGTTTGATATCATTGGTTGACTCCATTCTTGCTCAAATAAGATATGCAAAGCCAATAATTAACATATACGTGCAGGCTGAGTTTCAATTGGCTGGTTTGAGTAGTTAAGGCAATGATCAGAGTTTGATCGTAAAAGTCGACTTAAACTTCAAAATAAGCCGGTTTTGTCTGCTAAAGATTGGGCTTTAACAAGTATATCAAATGTACCGAATTGAAAACCAAGCATTGTAAAGACATCGTATCATAAAAGTCAAAACTAGCTTACTCTGGGGCTTAATAGCACCCCAGGGAAAATACAAGGTTTAATGATTTCATCCAGCTGGTCTTTGGGGTGTGTTGTGAATAAAAATATAGAGATGACCAGACTAGACTTAGTTAGCAATCAATGATAAACAGAGATAATAAAGATGTAGGCCTCCAAAGAAATGCCAGAGGGAATGAGTGGGCGCTATGCCTTTGCGATCAGCCAAGAAGCATGAGATCCCAATAGCCCCACTCAATAGTGTATCCCAGTAACCAAGTTGGAATAGGCAGAAGATGTTGATGGGAACAAAGATAGCAAACAGAACCAGTGATGTCAATGCAGTGGTCTCCCAGAATATGACAAAAATGATTCCTGTGATGATAATGAGTGAAACCCAAATCTCGGGTTGATCGTCTATAAAGTAAAGGAATGGGTTTTTGATACACAGTGCGGTAGTTCCCTGCAAAATTAGCTAAAATCAAACCAACTATTATACCAAAGCAATCATTATTGTGGCAAAAGCACAGTCCGCCGAGCTGTAAATCTTCATCAGAGTCCAGTGATAAACAAAACTCATAGTCGCGGTAATGACGGAAAGGATGATGAAAGTTTTGAGCAAAGGCGATAAGCCATAGAAGTCAAACTCGCCCAAAACCAAAAGAGGCATGGCAAAAAATATTGAGGTGATTGTACACCAGAATTCAGCTGGAAGGATCTGCATCAGCAAGTGTTTTCTGTAATCGCAACTTACCAACTTTTGTAGTGACAGCATACTTTTTTTCCATTGTGACTACACTTGCCGTCATAAAAAGTTTCTCGCCAAGGGTGAGAGTGGTTTTTATGGTTTTAGTATCAAGCAAAGGTGAAGGGTTGGTTTTTTCATCTATGCTATATTTGCCATGACAAGAGCAGTTCGAAGTTGAGAGTGACTGTAATATATTATTAGAAACTTAAAGACATTTGAAATTCATAAGATGGAATTACCTCACACTGTGTACGAGCCCAATTAAAGAAAGTATATAGGCTCATTAAAACGTAAATGCAAATAAGATATGGGTAAGCTAGTGGAGACGGAGCAAGTGGAGGAGGCAAAAGATCATAAAGGTGGATCTAAAGCAATAAAAGTGAGGCGGAGCCAGTACCCCACTTTAATCCCAGGGAGAGCCAAAGAGGTGACAGGAGGGAGCGGTTACTGTTTTGCCCAGTTTTACCTTTTCATTCATCAAATTGTTTTTTATCGTGCCAGACTCCACCCCTCTGCAGCTGTTGAACTTCCTCAACGGCAGCCGCGCTTGGAGGGAAGATAAAGTATGATATGATTGGCTGAAACTTCGCGCCGCAACCGTATATCCGACCCGGACCGCTACTTTTTAGGAGCTTTAATAAAAGTTCTATTAAAAAAGTATATCCGACTCGGATTAAATCTTCTGGGAATGCAGCCATTCAAAAGGTTGGGAGAGCCACAATCTCTGTATATAATTTTAATCATATAATTATATTTGTTGGATTAAAAATATGACCTCAACAGTATGCAATGTTTGAGTTCTTTTACAAAATATGGATTCTGATTTCAAAATCAATGAACTTTAATAAATTTCATTTCAAATTCAAACCCCAGCTAATCTTAGGGGTACATTGGATTAGATTATCGGTGTAGATTTGTACATGTAAAAGTAACACATTTTATTCAATGCTACTGCCATTTAAATAGTTGCATAAAGAAAGCAAACACTGAACTGTGCACCATCCAGAATCACATACAATGAAGCAAGTACGAAACAATCCGATAACGCGTCATGTTTTTAAATCGAGTCCAAACAAACAATCCCAATTTGCTAAACCCATGCAAACCTCAATCAAATCAGGACTTGCATCTCAGACAAGAGCTCCTATATTGATCCAAGCAGTGTAATTTATTTGATTTGTTAAAGGTTGATGATATCAGAAAGCTCCTGTGCTACAATCACATCGATTAAGAAATAGTCTCTAGTTCACCATCTATATCTTACTTGATGAAATAAGGGTGCTCTACAAGGGAGCCCAAACTCAGAGTGCACATATTGCAAGCCCTCCCAGTGCAAATAAATTACCAGACCAATTAGGCCTATACAGCTGAACTGCTCTGTAAAGCTGGCCTCTCCTGGCCGTCTATCCCACACTCAGCCAATTATTTATTGACGGATAATACCTAATATATCCGAGATTCGTGAAGGTCCGCCCATTCAATGAGCACCAAGTGCATACAGGATGCTATCATTAAATACCCTCAAATTTAAATCGAACCAATTCTCCAATCAACAGGCTACAATCCAGCCAGCCAGCTAGGGAAGGGACGGAAACAGCAATTGTGCAAACACAGTGTCACAAAACCATTTTTTGGATGTTTTGGATTGGTTCACAAAACAATCCATCTGATTTTGTGTCACGACTTTTGGAGTAGGTCATAATTTGTGCCTCACTCCATTGTGTAGATCACAAAATATAAAAGAAAGGTGGTTTTCATAGATGAAACAGATGATTTCATTTTGTGAAGGGGCACATGATGTAAAATTAGAATGATTCTCAAGGGTGAAACAGACAAGCGTGGTGCGGCGGGTGGGATACCAAAAGAACAAAGCTGAGCTATGCCCACTTTGCCCTTTTACGGCATCCCGCCTAGGTACACATCCAAGTATCCTAATTGAGTCACAATTTTTGTTTATTTAAATAAGTGGCCTTTTAAAACTATTTTCTTAAACTTTAGTTGGTAAAAGAAAAAGATGTGTCTGGCAGCCTGCTGGTATGTATTTCTAGCCTATAGCTGGTAAAAGAAAAGATGTGTCAGGCTGGCTGCCAAAAGAACAAAGCTGTGCTACGCTCAGCTTCACTCTTTTACGGCAGCCTGCTGGTATGTGTTTCCAATTATAGCTGGTAAAAACTATGATCAAAGAGGGGTTTGAAGTTACATTTTTTGGAGTTCAATTTTTTTGGCTTTTTAATGATCTTTATCATAAATCTTTTTTGTGAACCCCCAGGGGTGATGGAAGCCTGCTAGTATGCGTTCCTGGTCTCATACCTAGTAAAAAGCTGTTAAAAGATGCAGCCTCTTTATGGTTTCTTGGTAAAAATTATTTAGATTTGTTAATGAAAAATATCAAAAATCAATGAGTGTATAAAGTTGAGTGGTGAGCAGGCTACCAAAAGAAAAAAGATATGCTAACTCAGCTCTATTATTCACAGCTTTACACTGTTATTCTTTTCTTTTTCTCTAGCAAAAATACCTTTTTGGTAGTTAAGTATGTCTTTTTTAATTTATTTACTATTCTGGCTGTTAAAAGATGATTTAATGATATCTAAAGTAATTTTAATATAAAAAATATAGCTTTATTGTGATTGCTACTTTTAATTAGAGAAGTATGGGTGTATGCTTTGTAAATCTCTATTATACTATTATCAAGGCTTTATTAGAGGTCTATAACTTTTATTATGCTTATTTTTTGACATTTAAGAGAATGGAGATTAATTAAAGTACTTTTAAGAGATTTTGAGATATACAGACAAACCCAAAAATATAACACCAAGTTTTCTCACATTAAAAATCAACAATTTATACATGTTAACAATCAAATTAGCCCACTTAAGATTTGTTTTGTGCATAACTTCTATGTGTTCAGCACTTGGCTTTGGTTATCTATCTCAACAGCTCTGAAAAGCACTGAATCTTTATCCACATAATGAAACTGCAGCCCTTTTAGATTCTTTATTTTCAGTATATATTTTGAACTCCAATGGAAATTATAACTTCCCAAATTAATAAAGATCAAGTACATGTTATAAAAATTTCTTTGGTTTCTGAACTTTATTTTGTAGTTTATAGGCTTAATATATTCTTTTTGCAGCACACTTTTTTTACTAAGATTTAGTCTTTATTTGTTGGTGACTGCATATTTTATTGATAACATATTGATCTTAATTTACTTTTTAAATATAAGTTAAATTCTATGTGGTACTCTGATTTTTGATATCCTTATTTCCTATTTTTGATAAGATAGTGTCTGATTTTGTAGATCTTTTTAGTTATCTAATATGATGTTATTTCAGCTTCATAACATTTGATTGCATTTTATTTTATTTATGTGGGTTCAGTACCCTCTGGTAAGTTATATTGCTTTTGATTTTAGTAAAATCATAAAATGAAACTACTATAATATGGTCTAAACTTGATTATTTATGAATTTCTAATAGATTTTTGTTATATCAGAAAATTAATTATTTATAGTGGTATTTTAAAAGAGGAACCCTCTAATTTTATGAGCAGAAGAAAGTTAAATGGTCTATAGTAGCCATTATATATGACATATTAATTAGTTTATGTGGTGCTGGAGTTTTGCAGATGAGGGTAAGTAAAATTGTTATAAATGTTCTATTTGGGTGAAAAAGATTTTAAGGAGAGACAGGACTTTTTTCACAGTTAGTCAAAAATTGACTATAATCATTGAAATATGAAGATTAATTAAAAGTTTAATAAGGAAATTATAATTGCTTGGTTGAGAACTTAAAACTAAGTAGCTTTAAAATATACTTTTTAATATTAATTAATCATGTAAAAATAAGACATAACTTGATATTCAAAGATATAGATAATAAAAGTTTAAAGGAAGTCAAAGAGATTACCTTAATGGTAAAAAGTTGAATTTGGGTAAAAAAGAGCTAGTTGGATCAAAAAACTAAATTGGAGAAACAGTTTTTTTGTTAAAATATCTGTTTACTCTAAAAAAACTTACCCAACCCTGGATCTGCTGTAGGCAGAAATCTGGGGCTTGGAATTAAGGGTAGTAAAATTGATTTGCTAAAAATGACTTACCAGCCCCAAGATCTGCTGCATGGGGAAAGTTTGTGGGTTTTTTAAAAAAGGTCAGTAATTTATCAAAAAGCTTACCTGGCCCAAAATTTCTTAGGAATAAAAAGCTGGGAGTCCCTAATCAAGTTTTGTAAATTTAGAAAAAATGGCTTACCTAAATCAAGATCTACTTGTGGGCAAAAGTCTGGTTTTTTTTCTAGGCTGGTAATTTAGTGAAAAAAAACTTACCACCCTAAGATCTACTGTAGACTAGGTCTATCTAAAAGGATTGAAGGTTAGTAGTTAATTAGGAAATGGTTAAATGATGATATGCAGCTTTAATTTAAAAAGATTTGAGAAACAAAACATTACAGTAGTTTTAAAAGCTATGGCAACAACCAAAAATACCTCAGATTCAAACAAAATGATTTCAGATTTAAACAAAATCCAATTCATGTGAGATTCAGGATTCAATTAATTTATAAAATTTCAGTTTATAAATGGACTGTCAAACAAAAAACAAAATTTCACTAGCCCATTATAAGAAGTTATATCAAACATCAAGCGGTGTAGTTCAAACCACAAACAAAATGAACTGACACAACAAGCGAAATGAATGGATGCTATTCTAAAGTATATTATAATCCAATCAGGATTTATATGAGGCACCAACAGAAGAACTAAAGTGAAATGAAACTTGAGCAATCTAGAAGTGAGATTAAACAAGCACAAAACAAAATGAACTCACACAAGATGTGTAGTATGAGCAGCCTAAAATAGAAAAATAACAGTTTAACAGCCAATCAACAGCTATCTAATTTAGGAACAGAGGCATTTTATCCATTTTCATGGCTCTGGATTTGTATGAAAAGATTTTGAGAACCTTCCAAATATGAACTTGAGATTACAATAAAAATTAATCATTAAATTTTAAAATTTCTACTTTTAGTGATTTTATCCTAGGTTTTTTACAATGGTTTTTAACAGCAATATCTTTGACAGCCCCAGCAGTCAAGCCAGCAGCAGCCAGACCAGCTTTAATGGAGGCAAGGCTCAGAACGTGGAGGCACCTGTTTACACCCAAGCCTTTGAGGTGGGTAACAAGGAAGCCAACCTATACTTGACCCCTGACCCATATTGCTTTGACTTGTTCAGTAGTCACTTGTGTCTAGCTCTGCCCCTGCTCCCATACCCACCCCTGCACAAGCTGCCTGCCAACCAACCAATCAGGATGGTAAACTTGATTTGGAACAACTCCCTGCCACCAGCCAACCTGCCCCCCTACAGCCAATCAGGCTTCAGCTCCCCTGGCCCAACGCCCCAAGCGACGAATCATCACCACCCAAATTCTTAAGGAAATTGTGGCACTGAATCTACAGGGTCTGTCCTGGGAACAGATTGCCGCCCAGTTGCAATTTACCCAAGCTACTGTCATGCAGGAATTCAACAACCTGATGAACAGGGGGAATCTGATTGGGACGGCCAAGAAGCCCAAGAAGGCTCCCAAGTCACAAATATCTGAGGCATACCCAATCATGCTAGACCTCTTCCAGTGGAATCCCAAGCTTCCCTTGACCCAGGTCCAGAAGCAGCTTGCGCACCATAACATATGGGTCTCTGAGCGCATGGTGCAGCTCTAGATGTATGGGAAGGTGGCTTTCATACGGGTTCTTACTAATTTTGCCGGCAACCAATGGGATGGCGCTGAGGATTCCCCATATGACAACGCAATCAAATCAACCCTGGTCTGATGCCTGACTAGTCTGACTAATGATGTCATGTTCATCTCCTATTACAAGCTATCAATAGCTTTTGATGATTTTGGCAAGCAAGGAAAAGCTGCCGCCAAGAATAGAAGGAAGAAGGTCAAGAAGGGGACGTTCATTGGTGCATTTCTGGCTGTTTCAGCCAAGGGTATTGTCTACTATTGGACAACCCCAGATTTCATTGATGGCTACTCATACAGCCACATCCTCAGTGGATTACTCAACTCCTGCGATAGCTCAAATTCCAAGTACTGGGTTTTCTTGAGCCACCAGATGGAGGGTAGCTCCACCACCCTCGAGGCCATCCAGGGACGCAGGCACTAGGCCTCAGTCTACCCCGCCGGTCATACAGACGTCTATCTGGATGATGTTGTCTTCTTCAACATTGGAGATACACTACGGGAGCGCCACCCTCAGGCTTTCAACAACCTCTATCTTAGGGTCCTTGACCACAATTTTCTCTTTGGCTGCCAGATGGTGGCTGACTTGTTTGCGCAAATGGTTTTCCATGAGAGCATGGGCAACCAATCACGTAAGGATAAGCACCTTCTACCTCAGGCCACTGCCATTTACCAGCCCATCCAGCCAATGACTGATGAGGAATATGACAAGCGTTATATGGCAGCCATCATGCAAAATCCTCCTGCCTCCACCCCTGCCACCAACACCCCTAACCCACAAGCCCAACCCACCCAATCCCAGACCCCCCAGGCCAGCACTGCCTCTACGTCTTCCTTCCTGCATTATTCTGCCTCCTAGGCATCACTCTCCCCTGCCCCAATAAACCCCTGTCACCAAACATTTTCTATTTATATTATCTTTTTTTTGAATTTCAATTGTTCATGTTCTCTTTGTTTATAGTTGGTTTTATTCTTTATGTTCAGCTTATTTCTATAAAATAATATATTTACTATGTTGTGTATCTAGATCCAGAACATGGTTATTTTTAGTACTTAAACATAGCCCCTTGTGAAAATATTAACAACAATTTGGTGATCAGCTAAATTTGAATTAGAAAATTATAGTGTTAACTGTTTTTAGATAAAGTTGTTACTGATTTGAATTCAAAACCTTAATGATAAACATCCAGCCAATCATATTAATTAGCGCACATGCATCAAAGAATTATTGAATGACCCTTTATGTCACAACAATCACTTTATCACTCAGCTCCTGATTGGCTTAAAGTTTATCATTAAGGTTTTGAATTCAGATCAGTAACAACTTTATCTAAAAACAGTTAACACTATAATTTTCTAATTCAAATTTAGCTGATCACCAAATTGTTGTTAATATTTTCACAAGGGGCTATGTCAAGCACCAAAAATAATATGGTAATCAAAGAAACAATGCCAACACAAAGCAAATGACACATATCAAGATAGCGTAAAGCATATACAAAATGGGTAAAAAGATGGGATAATGTAGTAGATGGGAAAACAAAAAGGAATAAACAAAGAGGCAACAGTATCAAAATAATACAGAATTTATTGGGGCAAAAGCTAAGAACATATGGAAAGGTTAGTAAAAAATCAATGAGAGAATTGGAGAAGCTTCTGAAGGATCTTGACTTGGCAATTGCCAAAATAAAGGACATTGGCCGCAAGGTCAAAGCCAAAGTGAAGTCCACCGTCCTCACTGGGGACAAAATTGACAAGGTGTCCGCAAAGGCGCTACTGTAAATTCAGAACCTGAACGTAAAAATGTGGGATTGTCAAATCCTTGGTCCAAATTTTGAATCACTTTTGCGGGCAACTCAGCTGAGTGAAAAATAAAATATTTAATAAAATCAATCAATTATTTTGATTTTTTTGGTTTATTTAAATTGGCAAATTTTGAATCTCTTGAGCAGATAACTCAACTAATAAAAGACAAAACTCAGCAAACAAGTGCGGGATACATGAATCAGAAATGCAGGATTCTAATGTACAGTTTGAGATTTCCTGTATTTCAATTGAATCATGGACATCATGCAAAAATTAACAAATCTGAAATTGCGGGATTGTCAAATCCAAGAACCAAATTTCAAATCATTATTGCGAGGAATTTGAAATAAATATAATTTATTGGTGTCTCAAAAAGGATGCTAAAGGATATAGAGTGGATTTGTGCTAATTCTTTTAGGAATCATAGGCATTCTCAAAAATCACCCTATTCCATTTTAGGACGGCTAAAATTTAGATGCTTGATTACAGTAGATTTTAGAAGACGCTAATAATAAAGTAGAATTATATATTACAATCTATCTTATCACGTTGTCTTTCCTTTGATGTGTTGATAATGTGCTTAAATATAGTTGAATAGTTTCACCTCCAGTTGCCTTGGCAATAGGAAATCAAGTTGCCTCCACGACCACAGCTGGTCTTGGGAAGGCGGCTTGATTTCCTATTGCCAAGGCAACTAGAGGTGAAGCTGTCCAATTAATTGCAAACACATTATCAACACATCAAAGGAAAGACAACGTGATAAGATAGATTGTAATATATAATTCTACTTTATTATTAGCGTCTTCTAAAATCTACTGTAATCAAGTATCCTTAGTAGCAATACATGAATACATAGTTAGTAAACTAATGGTTTATCTTCCCCCCTCTCCTTCCTCCTTGAAACAAAGTTTTTTGGCCCCTGGCTACGCCGGGGGCCAAAAAACTTTTAAAAAATTTCTGCGTCATCAGGAGAGTAGCTCATAAATCACTATATGGTTTTATGGTTGCTATATTAGTGATTTAAAGTGCAGAATATTGCATCATTTCCAGTTTAGATAATTTTTCATTTCAATTAATTTCATGTCTAAACATGGGTGTTTAGATTGGATTTTTCATTTGATTTTATCCAGAGTGGAGCTTCTTGATTTGGGTTGATTTGTCCTAGTTACTTACTGTACATTCAATTTGGATTCCAGTTCCCGCAATTATTATTTGAGTTTACTAGTGGCATTCAAAAGCAATTTGAAATTTGGTTCTTGGATTTGACAATCCTGCAATTCCAAAAAACATAGTAAACTTAATGGAAATGGTTGATGGATTTGAACGCTTCAAATCTGATTCCAGCTAATTCATTTTGTCCATTGAAAATATGCAGTTCAACTTGAACTTTGCAAAGTGTCTATGAGTTCCCGCATTTTTAAAAATTCAAATAAATACTCAAAAAATCAATTTAATTAAAAAAGGCTATCCCGCAAAAGTGATTCAAAATTTGGACCAAGGATTTGACAATCCCGCATTTTTACGTTCAGGTTCTGAATTTACAGTATTTTTGGTTGTTGCCATAGCTTGTAAAACTACTGTACTTACCAAGCCTTAATCTACTTCAGGGCAAAAATCTGGTTCTAAAATCTAGGTTAGTAAAATTGATTTGCTAAAAATGAATTACCCACCCCAAGATCTGCTATGGACCAAGCTCATCTAAAAGGATTTGAAGAAGGTTAGTAAATTTAATGTAAAGCCTACCTGAAATGCAGAATCAACTTGAATTTTGAATTGAATTAGTTTTTTTAGAATTATTAACTTTAAAAAGCAAAGTTAGCTTTGAAACTTTTAAAACTAAGCTTACATTTTAATATCCTTGATCTACTATGCTTAAAACAGTTAGTATTATATGTATATTTTGAAGCTTACCTTTGATTTGAAGTGAATCTATAGAAGTTAAAGTGAAAAGTTAATATTGTGTTTAGTGAAGGCTTACCTTGGCTTAGTAAATCTAATCTTATCTGTTTGGCGGAGAAATAGATGGGATTGACCAATAATAGTTTATGAAAGCATTCTAAGCTCCAATCATTATTAGTAAAGTTTTATATCATTTTTGACTCTCTTACCTTTTAGGAAAACAGGACTAAATTAAGTTCATATATATATATATTTGCTTTTATTAACACTGCCACAGGTAGGGATGTTGTGAGACATTTCAAAGTGTCTAACAACCCCTTCGAGCGGCAGCACTATCCAGCAGACTGAACTGAAATTTAAGCACTTTGTATTTGTTGTCAGCCACTATTGGACTTAAAAATAGGTAAGTTCTTCCAACTAAAACATATGTAAATAATTTCTCCTACAACTTGAGCAGTTATATATGATGATGTCATTTTGTGCAAGGCACAGGATATAAAATTAGAGCAAGTTCAGTTGTGGGACTTTATTTTTTAAATTGAATTTATTAAAGCTTTACCTGCCATTATCTCACAATGATAGATTTGATCATACCACAGTTTATTTTAGATAATTATATTAAAACACCACTCAAAATATTAATAAATATATACTTCAATTGAAAGGAATAACTTGCATACTTATGATTGGACACAACACAAAACCACATGAGATTGTGCTTGGTCACAAAACCAATTGTGTAGATTTTGGTGCCCTTCTCAACCCTACAGCCAGCAGATTCCAACCACCTATCCAGACTAGGATTAGACACCACCTCTGAACCCTAATAAACTTGTGTTCTATAAAAAAATCCAGACTAGGGTTGCTTGCTGCAATTGCCACCCGTGAACTGCGTCACTCTTATATTAGAAGATTTGAGTGGGTAATTCCTGTGGGATTTTTTTGCGGCACTCTGCAAAAAATTGCTACTGCTGTTTAAGCAGCAGCAAGAGCCACATGGCTAAAATCAGCCTGTGGGGCACAAAAAAGCAGCCAGAGAATTTTAAATACCTTGTGCAAAAAAGCAGCTCTTCAAATTTATGGAGATGTGCGGCTTTCAGGGGTTGGCTTTGGAGCAGCAGCCTTTGTTTTTGATTTGATCTTTAGCAATCCCTACCCCCTTTAATTTTCTAATAAATAATTATACCCTTTAAAATCATTACATATAATTTCAAATTAAAATAACTATTTGATAAAATGAATTTGATGCAGTTAAGGTTTACCATGTAGAGAGAGTTGTTTAAATCTTATAACAAGTTTTGTGAGTTTGATTACCAAGACAGAGATAAAACTAGTATTAGCTACTTTGAATTGCTTAAATAAATTTGTCAAGATTTTATGTTCTTGAGGAAGAGTTATGATTTTTATTAAAGGTATTATTGTCAGAAATCACACCATTAATGCTATTTTGATATCACCTTCAAATAATGATATGTGTGAAGATTGGGTCAGTTTTGCTTTTGATTTTGGGAATTCCTCACCTTCTGCAAATGGTTCTGGTTCAATATCTACCCATTCCAGATTACCATACCTGCCCTTGACTGATCCTGGTATTACCTCACCCCAACGTGACCCCCTATGCCACTCTGTCTACCTAATGAGTAATTATTGACCCTTGTCTACTATTTAAGTAGAATCATTTCTCCTAATAAAGACAAGTTTATCCACATTTGTGTTGGCTTTAATATTCTTCAAGCTTTTTCCTTTCCTTTTTGCCAAAAGGAATTTCACATCTTGTATTCCAGAAAATTAAGGTATGTGCCCTTAATTTTGCCCTGAAGGCTAACCCATTGCTATCTTTGAACCACAAATCTTTTTTTATAAAGATTTCCCGCCGTGTCCTCTTGGATGTTGTCCCCAGGAGCCAAACACAACAAAATGGTGCTCACTACAGGGGCTGCAAGCCCCTTGGTTACCCCATTCTCATGCGCATTCTCTGGTCCTTCTCCCTTTGTTTCTGAAGTACCCGAGCAACCTAAAATTTCTAGTCCTCCTCTAGAAGAAGACATTACCAATGCCCCCTCAACTCCCATGGTACTGGTGCTGTCCCCTGGGCCCGTGTGGGCCCCCTTCCAGCTTTCTCACTCAATTATGAGCAAGCTTGTGCCACCACACACTCTTTCCTCCACTCAGGCACTGTGGCAATGCACACTATCCCTGGTCTCCGTCCTAGGTATGCTTATGAAGATCTGTATTCCTTCCTCTTGGACTTTGGTCTTCCCCTGCACTGATGGAATTGATGGAGACTATTAGCGTGTTAGTCAACCAGTTTATCCAACCCACCCTGGTTCACCATCAACTTGCATTAGGATCCCAGAACCAGCTTCTAAATGTTGTAGCCACCGCTGTCTCAAACAATCATGCTCAAAATATGGCATATCAAGAATGGCCCCATAGCCTCTTTGTGTGTATTTCAGATAACCAGTGTGACTTGCTGGCCTCCCAGAAGTACCTAACCTTGTCACTGAATTCCCTTTGCTCCTTACTCCCTGGGTATATCAAAGATCAACTGTGCAAATTGGATGAGCATCAAGCAACATGGCGTGAACAAATAGAGGTTGCTCTTCTAAAGCATTGTCAGGACTTTGAGACGCTGGTTACCAAACTCAACCAATTTTGGGAACATTTCAATTCACAACTTGAGCTGGTTGGGACTCATGTCAATACCTGGGGCCTCCATCTGCAGCATCAATATGGATTGGATAAGGCTACGTTAGGCAACACTCTGTATCAAGTACAAACTTACATAGATGATAGAGTGGCGTTCATTGAGGCAACACCTCCCGCTCCTCCTGTTGAGGCCCCATCAGACTTTGAGGCTAAGGTATGGGAAGCCATAGCTGAGCTCAAAGCTACTACTCAACGTCAATCTTCTGTTCAGAACCCTCCTCCTGTAGAACCTATGCCTGACCCCCAGATTGCCTCACTCACTGACCAACTAGCTACATTGCAAGGAGAAATTGAGTACTTGAGACAACACCTCTTTAATCCTGAAATTTGTCCTCTGAGTCTGAAGGTGAAGGGGAAGCTGAGGTCACTAGTACTCCCGCCCATGGCAATCATGGTTGTTGCCCTGGCTTAGAAGGCCAACCCCAGATCAACTGTGCTCTTGCCTTGGATCAGTTAGCGGAAGTAACAAATGATGTTGCTGACAGGAAGGATGCACTGGAAAGAGAGGTTTTGTACCTCTCTTTCTTGACAGAGACAATGAGTGGACAGCAACTGCGCCCATGTTGACAATAATAATGTTGACAGTGGCCATGTTGACACTTTGTTGACATGGTCACTGTTGACTCAAAGCTCTAAATCTCCTATGTTTTTTGGTTGTTGCGCTAGCTTACTATAAATTCAGAACCTAAACGTAAAAATGCAGGATTGTCAAATCCTTGGTCCAAATTTCAAATCACTTTTGCGGGCAACTCAGCTGAGTGAAAAAATAAAATATTTAATAAAATCAATCATTTATTTTGACTTTTTTTTGGTTTATTTAAATTGGCAAATTTTGAATCCCTTGAGCAGATAACTCAACTAACAAAAGACAAAACTCAGCAAACAAATTTGGGATACATGAATCAGAAATGCGGGATTCTTATGTATGATTTGAGATTTCTTGTATGTCAAACAAATCATAGACATCATGTAAAAATTAACAAATCTGAAATTGCGGGATTGTCAAATCCAAGAACCAAGTTTCAAATCATAATTGCGAGGAATTTGAAATAAATATAATTTATTGGTGTCTCAAAAAGGATGCTAAAGGATATAGAGGGGATTTTTGCTGATTCTTTTAGGAATCACAAGCATTCTCAAAAATCACCCTATTCCATTTTAGGACGGCTAAAATTTAGATCATAATATTCACAAAATTAACATATATAACAATAAAATTGACTAAAATATACATTCCTCTTCTTGAGTTTAAAATTATAATAAATTTTTATTATATCTTCTTCCAACACCAACCAAGTCAATGAGCTGTTCCCTGGCTTTGATGAAATCATGCAGGGCTACACTGGGTCTCTTGACAGTGAATCCTCTGTCTATGGCCACTCCCAACCCGCAGGTCCCTCCGCAAGCACCACCCAGGAGTGTGTTTTTTCTCTTGCGTCCTCAAGCATGGCCCTATTTACCCATCACGCACAGGCAGCTGCTAACCCAAATCATACAGCAACACTAGCATCCAGAATTGACCAAGTGAGCCATGGGGCCACCAATGAAAGCCAGAATCCAGAAACAGCCAATCAGATGACACTGTCTGGTTCTCAAGGCAGAAACACCCCACCTCCAGACAATCAGCCTGCAAGGCACAGAAGAAAATTAATCACTCCAGAGATTGTTCTTGAAATGGTTGAAAAGCAAGGGATGCTTATGTCCCTTGGGGAAATTGCGGCCACAATGGGTTTTGCAAAGTCCACTGTGGCTGCAACCCTGTGAGCCCACACCAACTGTGGCCCCTTACCAAGAAGACCCCAACTGATGCCTGTACTTTGACTGAAGGTGACACAGCCCATCCCCTTATGATTGCCATTATGGAACATGACCTGTGGATGCCCCTGGTCCAGGTACATCTCCAGCTGGGACTCCACAGCATCTTCACCAACAAAAGAACAGTGAATTTGTGAATGCACGGAGTTGTGGTTGCCGCCAAAATCCTATCCAATCAGGTTCTTGATGACCCCAGTTTGGTGGATACTGACCCATACAATTTGACCATCATCAATTTTATTAAAGGGAGGGCAATGAGGGCCCGTAATGACATCATATTCCTATCATACACTAAGATCTCTGCAAGTATCCAAGACTATGGAGAGAAGTGTATCCAGTCTGATGTGTACAAGCACAGCCCAATCTTGTATTGTTTTGTTGGGGTTTTATTGGCAGTTTCCCCATTGGGCATCAATTATTACTCAGCAATATTGAACACCGCAGATGGGTATGCCTACCAGACAGAGCTCAAGGCCATGCTGGAGGAGTGGGCCACACAAAATGCTGTGCACACAGTTGTACTGAGTGCTGAGATGGAGCAGCAGGAATGGGCAACCCAAAAAATCAGGGCTGCAGGGCATACTTGTTGGTCCTACCCTATCAACCACGCCAACATGCATCTTGCAGATGTATGTCTCTACAATTTTGGGTCCGCCCTCAGGCGCTTAAAGCCTGCCACCTACAACAAACTATGTACCCAAATTGATAAGGATTATGAGATTTTCCCTTCCGTGTCCGTCCAGGAATTATTTGATCTCATCATCTTCTATGCAAGTGATAGTGATAAGTCCAGAAAGGACCCCCACCTCCCCCCACGCCAGTCCATCTGTTTTGTCAAGCCAGTATATATGACAGAAGAAGAATTTGAGCAATTGAAGCAATCAGCTCTGGCTGCCCCTTCCCAGTCAACAAACCCTGCCTCCCAACCCCCTCATCAAGCCACCTGCCTTCCAACCCTGACTCCCAAGCCACTACCAATCCCCCACTATCTCTGATGCCGTCCCTTTCACAGGCGCAGATGAAGGCAATGTTCATTCCGCCCATTCCCTCCCCTACCTGTCCTTTGATTAGTAAATAAATCTTTTCTTTGTGACAAATTATTAAAATTGATATCTCTCTTTCAATTCATAATTAATAATATTTTCTTTTTACATTATCAACATTTCCCATAATTAATATAATGTTGTACATTTTACAGATAGCTTAAAATTATGAGCATACATATTTTTTATCATTATTAATAAGTCAAAGAAAATAAACGTAAATATTGCATTAGAATATAGCAATTAGACATCAACTCTTGATATTTTGATATTATGTGCATAACTCAATGCATTTTGTTTAATAAAATCCATTGTAAACCTGGCCTTTTACATTGTAATTTATTAAAACAGATTGTGTTTATATCAGAGAGCCATTAACACTTAGTACAAATATTGATACATAGTGCATTTTACAGCCTGTATATTTACCTATTGGTAATAATTCTACAAACTTTTTAGTTGGATTTTGCAAGGTAATAATAATGTAATGTTGTTGTAACTGAGTTTCCAGCCTTGCCTTCTAACGTATCTTACAATACACAGAGGACGCTTGATGAGCCGCCCCTTGACGTATCTAACGTTATGGTTTAATCTGATGGCAACATTAAATGGCAGGTACTTCATCCTAATAAGGAGCGTTGCCAATTTGACTTGCTGATTCCCGCACAAGTTATTCCTTGGCTCCAAACCTTACATGGAACTTCCCACTATGCCACCCCCTTGTGGCATTCCCCATATAGTATATTAATCACAATATTCTACAATAAATAATATCTTATTCTTATTATTATGTCCTTTCTATTGGACTGTTGTCTTCCCCAATTCCAAGTACTGAACTCTCATTGGTTTAGTTGCAACAATGTGTTAATAAATTACTATTTATTGTCATTAATTGGCTGATTTTCTTTGCTGTGGCAATTGTTCATTTTCTGATATTTATACACTAGTATCAAATTGGTTGGTTTCACATCAAATTGCACAGGCAATAGGAAATCAAGCCGCCATCTCAAGACCAGATGTGGTCAGGGTGGTGGCTTGATTTCCTATTGCTTTTGCAATTTGATGTGAAACCAACCAATTGGATACTAGTGTGTAAATATCAGAAGATGCACAATTGCCACAGCAAAGAAAATCAGCCAATTAATGACAATAAACAGTATTCTATTAACACATTATATTATTATTACCTCGCAAAATCCAACTAAAAAGTTTATAGAATTATTACCAATAGGTAAATATACAGTCTGTAAAATGCACTATGTATCAATATTTGTACTAAGAGTTAATGGCTCTCTAATATAAACACAGTCCATTTCATTAAATTATAATGGAAAAGGCCAAGTTTACAATGGATTTTATTAATCAAAATGCATTGAGTTATGCACATAACATCAAAATATCAAGAGTTGACGTCTAATTGCTATATTCTAATGCAATATTTATGTTTATTGTCTTTAATTTATTCATGATGATGAAAAATATGTATGCATTGAAGGTAGTACTATAAAAACCAGGTTTTTGATGAAATTCTAACATAATGTCAAATATTTACACACTTATCAATGAATTAGAGTCAGCCCTCTAAAGGTTGTCAAGCTTGAATACAACATAAGGGAAATTGTGGTAAATCAACTTGGAAATGAGGGAAGAGCCTTGGTCCAGAAAAAGGAAATTGCAGAAAATAGCCTGGGAACAATAGTTAATGAAGAACACAAGGAAATAATTTTAAATCCTCAAAAGGAAATACTCAAGCGGTTAGATTTCAAAAGTTAAAGTTACAACTTGTGGGGATTTGAAAAAATCAATAGAAAGAATACTCAAAAAATCAAACTAATTGAAGGAAATGAAATCCCACATGAAATAAACACAAATGAAGAGGAAACCAACCAAATGGAAGCAGACAAAAACAAAACTCAGTCAAGAAGCAGGAGCGCTTCACAAAATACAGAAATTTTATCAAATGAAAATCAAGAGGAAGCACAAGTTGCAAGAAAAATAAGGAAAATTAATGAAGAGCAGCCAACGCTCATGAAGTTTGCTAAAGTGGCGCCTGTGGCTGAGGGGGCCACAGGGAAAACAATTAGTAAGTCTTTTTATGTTTTGTTTATATTTATTTTAGTCATCACCATGAATGGGGACAAGGTTGCAAAAGTGGCGGCTTTTACACCAAGTTGGTTCTACGGGGGTTACCAGTCACTGGTAGCCCCTGTAAAACAAATAAATAAAAACCAAATAAATAAAATGATTCAACAGAATATGAATAATTTTTCAAATATTGAAGCTAAAGATAGGGAATATATACCACCCGCGGGGTGCTTGCTGTGGTTAAGGGAAGCATATGAAATAGGATCAAATATCAACTTCAAAGAAAGGAATGAAATTCACGGGGATGTCAAGCTAAACTTCAATGAATATATATATATGAAAGCATTCAAAGATTCCCATTTGCAAACATAAATGAATATGGAAAAAACTTAATAAAAACTGACTTTCAATTAGGAACTAAATATTTGGAAACTGAAATCTTTAATGAAGTATTCAAGGCATTGTCAAACAAAGTTGGGGACACAGTCCTTGTGAATACTTTTAAACCTTTATTAATTGTTTGCCGAGGCCTGGGGGCTGATTCAAGTCAGGCGCCCCCGGAACCCTCTTCAAGTTCAACCAAACATCCTATATCAATAGGTTAGTTCAAACATTCAAAAAATTATGCATGTTCTCAGAAAAATATACCCCACAAAGAATTCACGTCGCAGTATACCTGGGAATCCTCCTTCACTGCATATTAAAAACTAACGTCAAAAAGTTGGAGGATGTACCTATTGAAATGGATATTTGCTGCTTAGCCCTTGACTGCCAGAAGACACTGCAGGGGTATAGGACAGTTGAGCACATCCTGTATGACTCCTTTGCATTGGCAATGTTATATGGGTACTACGTGCCTCCTGAAAAAAAACCTATTGATCAATTCACTCACCCGCCTTCCTTTTATCAAACAATCAACAACCACCAGGTACAGGGTGCCACCCCTCTAGCAATTGCATCCAGGGTTGTCCACCACATACAGAAGAGTACGTGGATCCAATTAGATGCTT
Source organism: Entomophthora muscae (assembly GCA_014839935.2). NCBI lineage: Eukaryota > Fungi > Entomophthoromycota > Entomophthoromycetes > Entomophthorales > Entomophthoraceae > Entomophthora > Entomophthora muscae. Next base: position 203,001 of record QTSX02002239.1, read on the forward strand.
TAGCCAAAAATTTAATTTTGGGGTATAATTCCCTGGAATAATCACATTCCCTTTGCAATTAGCATCCCCTTAATAAATATTTTTCCTTTGCAAATTAAGTTTTATTTTATTTTTCAACTTTTTATATTTTAATACTAAAATTTTAATATTGAAATATGTAAAATTAAAATTTTTATACATTAGTTTTAAAAGCTATGGCAACAACCAAAATGAACTCAGATTTAAACAAAATCATTTCAGATTTAAAAAAAATCATTTCAGATTTAAACAAAATCCAAGTTGCACGAGATTCAGGATTCAAATAATTTAAATATTGTTGGTTAATAAATGAAATGTCAAACCAAAAACGAAATTTCACTTGCCCATTATACAAAATTATATCAAACATCAAGCGGTGTAGTTCAACCCACAAACAGAATGAACTGACGCAACAAGTGAAATGGATGGATGCTATTCCAGAGTATATTATAATCCAATCAGGATTCATATGAGACACCAACAGAAGGACCAAAATGAAACAAAATCTGAGTACTCTAGAAGCAAGATTACACAAACACAAAACAAAATGAACTCACACAAGATGTGTAGTATGAGCAGCCTAAAATAGAAAAATAACAGTTTAACAGCCAATCAACAGCTGTCCAATTTAGAAATAGAGGCATTTTATTCATTTTCATGGCTCCAGATTTGTATGGAATGGTTTTGAGAACCTTCCAAATATGGACTCAAGAAACAATAAAAATAAATCATAAAATTTCTACTTTTAGTGATTTTATCCTAGGTTTTAGTTCAAGATGATTTTCAACAGCAACATTTTCAACTGCGCCAGCAGCCAGACCAGCTTTAATGGAGGCAAGGCTCAGAACGTGGAGGCACCTGTTTACACCCAAGCCTTTGAGGTGGGTAACAAGGAAGCTGACTTGTATCTGACCACCAACCCATATGGCTTTGACTTGTTTGAGAGTCACTTTGCGTCTAGTGCTGCCCCCGCTCCCACACCCATCCCTGCACAAGCTGCCCACCAACCAACCAATCAGGATGGCAACCTCAATTCAGAACAACTTCCCGCTATTGCCCAACCTGCCCCTCCCTCAGCCAATCAGGCTTCAGCTCCCCCCGCCCAGCGCCCCAAGCGACAAATCATCACCACCCAAATTCTTCAGGAAATTGTGGCTCTCAACCTGCAGGGTCTGTCCTGGGATCAGATTGCTGACCAATTGCAATTTACCCAAGCTACTGTCATGCAGGAATTCAACAGCATGATGAACAGAGGGAATCAGATTGGGGCAGCCAAGAAGCCCAAGAAGGCCCAAGAGCCCCAGATAACTGAGGCATACCCAATCATGCTCGACCTCCTCCAGCGGGACCCCAAGCTTCCCTTGACCCAGGTCTGGAAGCAACTTGCTCACCATGGCATTTGGGTGTCTGAGCTCATGGTGCAGCTCTGGATGCACGGAAAGGTGGCTTCAATTAGGGTTCTTACAAATTTTGCCAGCAACCAATGGGATGGCGCTGAGGATTCCCCATATGACAACGCAATCAAATCAACCCTGGTCTGTTGCTTGACTAGTCTGTCAGATGATGTCATTTTCATCTCCTACTACAAGCTATTGTTAGCTTTTGATGACTTTGGTGAGCAAGGAAGAGCTGCCACTCAAAAAGGAAGGAAGAAGGTCAAGAAGGGGATGTTGGTGCATTTCTGGCTGTGTCAGCAAAGGGTTTTGTCTATTATTGGACAAACCCTGATTTCATCAATAGGTACTTGTACGGCCACATCCTCGGTGGATTGCTCAACTCCTGGGATGGCTCAAATTCCAAATACCGGGTTTTCTTGAGCCACCAGATGGAGGGAAGCTCCACTGCCCTCGAGGCCATCCAGGGACACAGGCACCAGGCCTCAGTCTACCCTGCCGGCCATGCCAACGTCCATCTGGGAGATCTTGTCTTCTTTAACATGGGATCCACATTACAGGAGCGCCGCCCTCAGGCTTTCAACAACCTCTATCTTGGGGTCCTTGATCACAATTTTCTCTTTGGTTGCCAAATGGTGGCTGACTTGTTTGCGCAAGTGGTTTTCCATGTGAACATGGGCAGCCAATCACGTAAGGATAAGCGCCTTCCACCTCAGGCCACTGCCACTTACCAGCCCATCCAGCCAATGACCAATGAGGAGTACAACAAGCGGTATATGGCGGCCATCACGCAAAATCCTCCTGCCTCCACCACCAACACCCCTAACCCGCAAGCCCAACCCACCCAATCCCAGACCCCCCAGGCCAGCACTGCCTCTACGTCTTCCTTCCCGCGTTATTCTGCCTCCTAGGCATCACTCCCCCTACCTCAATAAACCCCATGTCACCAAACATTTTATATTTATATTATCTTTATTTTGAATTTCAATTGTTCATGTTCTCTTTGTTTATAGTTGGTTTTATTCTTTATGTTCAGTTTATTTCTATAAAATCATATGTTTACTATGGTGTGTATCTAGATCCAGAACACAGTTATTTTTAGCACCAAACCATAGCCCCTTGTGAAAACATTAACAACAATTTGGTGATCAGCTAAAATTGAATTAGAAAATTTTTAGTGTTAACTGTTTTTAGATAAAGTTGTTACTGATCCAAATTCAAAACCTTAATGATAAACTTTAAGCCAATCAGGAGCTGAGTGATAAAGTGATTGTTGTGACATAAAGAGTCATTCAATAATTCTTTGATGCATGTGCGCTAATGAATATGATTGGCTGGATGTTTTGCCATTGTACACCATTGCCGCTGTGGCAAGTTGCTGATGGACTAGTGCCCAATCAGCCGCTGAGTTAACACTAGTCCATCAACAACTTGCCACAGCAACAATGGCATACAATGGCAAAACATCCAGCCAATCATATTCATTAGCACACATGCATCAAAGAATTATTGAATGACCCTTTATGTCACAACAATCACTCTATCACTCGGCTCCTGATTGGCTTAAAGTTTATCATTAAGGTTTTGAATTTGGATCAGTAACAACTTTATCTAAAAACAGTTAACACTATAATTTTCTAATTCAATTTTAGCTGATCACCAAATTGTTGTTAATGTTTTCACAAGGGGCTGTGTCAAGCGCCAAAAATAATATGGTAACCAGGGAAACAATGCCACACAAAGCAAACAACACATATTGAGATGTATGTAAAACATATAAAAAATGGGTAAAAAGATGGGATAGTGTAGTAAATGGGAAAACAAAAAGGAATAAACAAAGAGGCAATTGTATCAAAATAACATATAGTTTATTGGGGTGAAAGCTATAAAAACATATGAAAAGGTTAGTAAAAAATCAATGAGCAAATTGGAAAAACTTCTAAAAGACCTTGACTTGGCAATTGCCAAAATCAAAGAAATTGACCGCAAGGTCAAGGAAAAGGTGAAGTCTGCTGTCCTTGAAGGGGCCAAAATCAAAAAGGTGTCCGCCAAGTCACTCATGACCAAAATACCAGACACACCTGAGAAGACAATAGAGTGCCTACTCAACATCCAGAAGATAGTTGTGGATGTCTTACAATTCAAGTCCTATGCCCTTTCTGCGCCGTCTGTCTGGACGGACAACCCTGAGATGTATGCACATCTCAAACCCGCCAAGAGGGCCGCAAGGAGGACACTGAGACGCCTGCACAGCTGCTTGCGCCAAGGATGGAAAGCCTACCAAGCCGCCAGCAAAGAAGAAACCCAAGAAGGTAACCTAAGAAAATAAATTTAATAAAAATTCATAAATACTTACCTTTTTTTAGAAGATGTTGATGGCAAACTCTGCTGGGTCCTGGTTCCTTTTGTCCCCCCCACCTTCTACTCAAATTTTGCCACTCACGTGGCAAAGCAGCTTTTCCTGTCCCCCCTGTCTTGCAGGAGCTCAAAGATAGGATTCACGGTACATTCCCAATGTCCAGGGAGGCATTGGCTGGGCTAACACATGAAGAGGGGGCATCTGAGTGGGCAGTTACTGCCTACAAGGATGCTCAACTGGTCCGCCTGGACCTGGTGTTCCTTAGTGGAGTTTACTGTGTAAACTCCATTGAGCTTGTTTGGGACGTCCTGGCAACGCTCCCATTCAAGAATGTACTGGAGATGGGCTGGGCCCATGCGGCTGCTTGCTTCTGCTTCCCAATGGAGCACACCCTGTCCTACTTGCTGGAGAACTTCAGGCACGCGGTAGAAAAACTGGCTGTTGCAGATGCAATAGCCGTGAAGAAGACTAAAATCCTCCTGGCGGACTTTGGGCTGGCCTGGAGTGCCAACGAGACGGGGGTCCCAGAAGCTATGGATCTTACCTTTGGAAAAACCAAGCACAAGAAAAAGATCAGCACGGTCTACAATAAGATGTGTGAGTTCACAGAAGCCTTTGCGGGGCAAAGGCTTCACTTGGTGGTTTACCTGGGGTTCCTGTTTTACTTTGGAATGAGCGCCAGTGTGGAGGACCTAGACAGGGTCCTTCTGGGGATCAACAAGGCCCAACTTGCTCTCAACGGGAAGAAGGTCCCCCACGGATATGACTCAGTTGACCATGTTATCCAGGACGCCCTGGTCCTGGCTGGAATCTACGGGTTTGCGGCCCCGCCTGAGAAGCTGCTGCTTCACTCACACCTCACTATCCTCTCTTTCACCAGCAGGCGGGAGTATTTTAACCAGGGTGTATCCACTGTCCACGGTGTGGCGGTGGAGGTTGTGCGTCACCTCCATTGTGGGGTGGGTACATACCGCCAAACCCATTATAAGCGCTCCTAAAATATTCTCTATACCAATAAATATATTTACCCTTTAGATTATTTTTATTATAATTAATAATTTTATAAAATAATATTTTAGCAAACATTACTTACAAAATAAATTCCAGGGAAGGTTTTAATAAAAGCATATAATATATGTCAATAAAATTACTTCTAATTTGTATGATTTACATTTATTTTTTTTAGTCTGCTTTTTATATTTATTTGCCAAAAATGATATTGATGTGTTTGCTTAATCCATTATCAAGCGTTTGGGATACCCTTGGATGCAATAATAAAAATGATTATGAATAAATAAATTACTAACCTTCATTGATGGTGCTGCTGAATGTGATTGCGGGCTTGGAAACATCTAAATATAAAATGTTAGTTAATGAATCTTGATTAGTAAATTAGAGGATATATAAACAAAGTGGGATAAGCTAAGCCTTTAATTGATTGGCTGATTTTCAAGGCACATGGGGATAAACAAATCAGCGTGGCCATAGAATTTGGCCACGGTCTCAGCTGGGAGGATATGGATCCCGGCCTGCAGCAAATCAAAAAGGTCCTCTGTCCCAGTTGGGGATCCTTGCTTGACAACTCACTTGAGCTACCCAAAGACTTCCTCAATGGGATTTAGGAAGGGCAAATAGGCGGGGAGGAAGAGAAGGCGCATATTTGCTGTGGCCAATTGCTGAGGGCCCACTGCAATGCTCGTGTCAATTGATGGAAATTCTTCAAGAATATCCGCCACCTTGTGGAGACCAACGTTGTCCAGCACAATTATGTTGGTGAAGCCCGGGCTTGTGCGCCTCAGGTGCTCCTGGACCAATAAGAGGAATGATAGGAAGGTCCAGCTAGTGTGAGATCCCAATATCATTTGGTAGAGCTCAACCCCCTTTGGACCAAGGAGAGCCACCATCAAATAGGCTGTGGCGCAGACTGCAGCACACCAAGCCATCCCGTCATTGTAGCCTCTGGGGACATACCCATACTCATTGCACATTGACGAGGCAAATGCTGATTTGTCAATGTAGTAAAATTTGACTGTCCCCTTGGCTTTTAGGGCAGTATACGCCCCTGCGTATTTTCTCCGGGTTTCAATATTGGCTGGGCTGTTCTGATTGTATGGGGATACCCCGAGTTTTTTCCAGGAAAAACACATTCCCTTGACCAAATGATAATAGAAGGAAATTGAGGCCTCAATCCCAAAAGCAGACTTGACCATGGCCTGTATATTTGCCAGTTCAAGATGGCAATCTTGGGTTATCCACTAGCGGATTGCCCATTTGTGCTCCTTTGTGAGCATGGTCGACATATGCAAGGATTTCTCTGCGGCAAGGACTTGACCCGTGTTGAGGAACTTGTTGAAGGTCTTTGAGGCGTACTTGGGATCCACCCCAAAAATGGCTACAGCCGCCTTGTAGTTGCCTGATTTACACATTAGATTAAGCAAGATGATGCGTTGGATGTCGGGATGCGCTTCTGAGCGGGCTTTTTAGCGGTGGGGATTGACTCATTGGCATTGGGCAAGGCACAGAGCATAGGCACCTTGTTGTAGAAGACTGTAACTTTCTTGCGCACCAGTTGTCCTTCATCAGTTTGAAAGAACTCGGGCTCCTTGTTGTCTTCCTGATTGCCATTGCTTATGTATGGCTCATAGCTAGTATCAAGTACAGGCTTCACCTTCTCCAGCATGGCTGACGGGACCAACTCTTGCCGGTACACAGCGTCAAACACATACAAAGTAAGTTCTACCTCCTTGTTTCTAACCATTTTGGTAGTGGTGACCTTGGTTGGCTTCCGGGTCAGCTTTGGGACCCAAGGGTTTATGCTCCGCACCCCAGCAGCTTGTGCTCCTTGAACTGGCTGTGTCAGTGCAGCGTCACTATGGACCTCTCCTCTCCCGTCTCCTTCTTGAGTAGGCACTTGGGTTGCACTAACTATATTCTTTGACCTGTGAGGGCAACCGCGACCGCGGTGCACAACGGGTGCATTGGTACTCTGGTGTTGTGTTCCTTCCATTTTACAATTTAATAAAATACTAAATAAATTTTAATTAAGTTACTCCCTAATTTTAATTTTTGCTTTTATCTGAATATGGATATTTAATTAGAGTTTTTCCCACCCAATATCCCAATTATAGATTTTTTATTTCTTAATTAGTTTTTTCTGGTTTACAACGCCCGTTTTTGAATACCCAAAATAATTCCCACCCTTTTTCCCGGATTTTATGCCAAATATAAGCACCCAACACAACATTTTTAAAATTTATGTTTCAGATCTTGTGTCTAATTTTAGATGCCTTGGTATCATTCTTGATTACAATCCATTGCACAAACTGTGTGAGTGATTTTGTTTGTGGTTTGAGTTCCTATTGTGTTTTGTTTTTGGATTGAGTTTCAACGCACCATGTGTGGGTGTATTTTGTCACCAATTCACATAGTAAATATATGTACACCAAAAGCCAACTCACACCATTTTGTTTGTGAATCCATGTATTTTGGATTTCATTTTGAATGGTTTTGCTTTGTGCGTGAGTACTTTGTTGCTGTGTTGACCCATTTTGCCTATTAGCGCCAAAAATCCCTGTTAACGGAGTGTATATTTTAACCTGCTAGTTGGATTTTGTTTAAATCTGAGTTCATTTTGGTTGTTGCCATAGCCTTTAAAACTACTGTAGTAAATTTTAATTTTAAATATTAAAATTTCAATAATACATATTTCAATATTAAAAATTTTAATATATAATATTTCAATATTGAATATATCACAATTAAATAAAAATAGTATAAAATTTATCTATTAAAGTTTAAATATTCAAAGTTTAAGATTTATAATTATAATTTTACTTTTAATATTTTAGTTATTTTTTAAATTTTAGTAGGTAAATTATAATATTAATATATCTGAATATATTACAAGACATTAGTTAAAGTTGCAACCACGTCAAATAATAAAAATAAGTTAAAATGTTTTTATTTACTAGATCGTCAAGTACGGGTTCATTTATTACATTACAAACAACGAGAATTGAATTTATCTGCATCATGCGGCCCGCTCCACTTATATTCTAAACAAGTGATTGTTTAGAACTCAAATTACTTTTTCCTTGTAATAATATTTGATAAATATATTTGATATGCTTGACCCGCGTCAAAAAGTACTAATTAGTAAGTGATACATAAAAATCATTGGCTTCTGTGTCGTGTGGCTATAGTGGCACTGAAATAATAAGGATCAGATGATGACCTGCAAGGTCCAATTTGTGGCTTAACAAAGCCAAAGTACCAACAAGGATTCACAATTGTTTAAATAAAATTAATCTATTTCTATCTTTTTTTAATTTATTTATTTGTTAGCGCAACAGTCAATATAATATTCAGCGCATGATAAAAAATATATTTCTCTTACCTAGTATAATTAATTTTACTTATCTTTTCTATGTATTCTTATATGTCTTTAATACATATAAATGTCACATTATTATATATAAATAATAATTTTTTGAGTCCTATTAAAAACAAAATAAAAATAAAAATAAATAAAACCCAGAGCACCCATTTATCTGATTGGCTTGGAGGCCAGGGCTTTGGGGGGGAGGATTCTGAGTGCTTTTAAAAAGCCGCCACCACATCAGGTGGCATTGCAAATTGACTGGCCTCAAAAATATTGAATAGATACTTGGTTTCCTGAGGAAGGCCTTGTTTCACTTTATTCTTGATCCAACCAAACATCTCCTTGATTGGGTTCAGAAATGGAGAATACAGGGGGAGGAAGAGGAGTCTCATTGGGCAGTCAGCCAGGCAGTGGCTGGCTGAATGGCTATTTTTATTGATTGGCGGGAACTCGGACACAACCAGATCCACTTTGTGGAGCCCGACATTATCCAGCACAACAATGTTGGTTGTACTGTGGTAGTTGATCCAGAGATACTCCTTGACAACTCAGAGAAAATTGAGAAAGGTCCCGCTATTGTGGGAACTGTCAGGAATCCAGTCATAGGTAGAGGCATTGGGCGGCTCGGGGTGTGGAGCAGCCAAGCCGGCGGGTAAGGCCCACCATAGAATGGGTGCTAAATTGATAATGTAAGATATAGATCTCCTGAGCAAGGACCAGGGTCTGGAGTTGGGGACCATGGAATCCACCAATCCTTTCAAAGTAATGTAGAGTACTCCAAACAGTTGGGTAGAGGTGGTCCTGGCTGCGGCGGTAGGTTCCAGAGGGCAGTCCAGTCTAGGGGTTACGGGTGGGGTCATGGGAACAAAACACGCTGGCAGGTAATTTTACTTGTCTTTGAACAATCTGGGCAGCCTAATGTACCACTTTCCTTCCCAAACTATTGTTTTGATTTCTCTAGTTCTTGCTAGGGGGTTGGCAAGGAGTATGTTTTCCAAGTTGAACTCGGCGTAGGCTGGGTTTGGAGGGTACTTGGTAAAGTGCACAGATCCAAAGGGGGCTCCTAAGAGGACGGTATAATGCCAGGGGCGGTTTGGCAGGTTGGTCTCTGGAGGGGTTGGTTGCCTGGTTGTCTACTTGGCCAGAGTTGAGGTGGAAGATCACTAAGACTAGATAGGGTAAGATTTTTTCAAACCAAAGGTTCATAAAACTTTATTATCAAAAATGACAATGTGGTCATCACCACACTACCAGCGTTCTTATACCATATGATTTTGCTTCTTTGCTTTTTGCAGGCTTCAAGTCCAGGGGCGGTTTGCTGGTAGGACATGGATCTTGGCTTAGGGTCTGGAGGGCATCAGGTTCTGGTTGGGTACATTCTGGAAAACAGAAGTGGCAGTGCTTAATTTTGCCGCTTTGGTTCACCATGTCACCTGAGCGGGCTAATTGCAATTCTCTTTCTGGACTGGGGACTGGCAGCAGTTGGTGCTTATTGGCAGGGCTAGTAGTAGACCTTGCCCAAGCCACAGCTTCTGCGTAGGTCTGGGCCCTCAGTGGCACCGGTTTGGCAGTTCTTGGCTGGACTGGTTCTGGGGAATAGAAGTGGCAGTGCTTTGTTTTGCCGCTGTTGTTCACCATGTCATCTGAGTTGGCCAATTGCAATACCTTTTCTGGACTGGAGACTGGCAACAGCTGGTGTTTGTTGACAGGGCTAGTAGCAGGTATTTTCCCAACCTCCTTTAGGCAGACCACATTTCCTGCGTAGGTATGGGTCTCTAGTGGCACCGGTTTGGCGGCAATCTGACAACCATTTGGGGAATCCTCAGTATTAGGCCGGCGGGTTACAGGGCAACTTAACAATTCAAGTCTGTGACTTAACGGATTGGCGGGTCCTGGACCGTCCTGGGGGGTTCAATCCGCCTTCAGGGGACTGGGGTTTGACTCTTGGGTTTTCAATACAAGTATTGAAATATCATTCATGACAAGAACCCTTGATCATCTGATATTGATCCAACCCGCAAGGACCAAGAAGTGCAACCATTGAATAGGTCTGGGAACGGACAGCTGCACAATGGGCTACACTGTCCTTGGACTCCTTCTCAACTCACCCATGCCTAGACCTGAGTGAGGAGAAAAACAATAATTTGTCAATGTAGAAGAACTGGACATTCCCAGTCTCCTTTAGTGCCAGATATGTCTCGGCATAAATCAACAATCCCCAATGGTCTTCTCATTATTTCTGTTGTACAGTAAAACTCCCAGTACTTTCCAGGAGAAGCCCAAATCAACCATTGTTTTGTAAACAAGGGTTTTAAAACAGAAAGAGCAAACTCTGTGACAAGCATTGATTGGACAGCAAGTGTGTTCAGGTGGCAATTCTTGGCTATTCACTGCTTGATTGCGTCAATGTGAATAGGCTGAAGGAGTTTGGGCTGCCGCTTAGCCTTGGTGGATTTGGCAATTTGCCTGGTGTTGCCATACTTGTTGATGTCAGCAATGTATCTGTCTGTGACACCAAATTGGGATGCAATATTTCAAACTGCTATTCCTTGTTCAAGCAGTTGAGGAGAGCTTCACACTCACTATCCGTCAATCAATGCCAGCCCTTTGCAGGTACCACGGCATCCTGGCTAGCAGGCTCAACACAGGAGATAGGGACCTTTGTGTAGAAGGTGGGATTACGCTTGCTTGCAGTGGCGCTGTCAATAGTTGAATACATAATAGGCGCAGATGGCTCAACAGTGGTGGCCAATGGCTCATATGAGGTATCAAAAAATGCGGGGGCAAGAAGTGGCAACTCTTGGATCAAGAGTGCGGGGCCAGGTGACAACTGGGTACACAGTGAAGGTGTATATAACCTCATTATTACTGATGACCTTTGTGTAGGAGACTTTAGTTGCAGGCCTTGAGAGCGGGTTCTGTCTTGGATTAAGGCTACTGTTCCTGGCCTGGGATGCAGGAGGTGGTTGGCTGGCGCTGACACCTTGGGAGGCCTGTGTATTGGCATGACTCCCCTTGAGTTGGGTTCTGGATCTGTTCTTGGACCCTCTGGGACGCCCTTGTGGACAGGCTGCCCCACAGGCTGATGCAGGAGCTAGTTGAGAATGTGGTTGATGGTTCATAAAAAAAATAAAAAAAATATTTTAGATTGAATATGTATTTATTTGGATTTATTGGTTTAGTTGTGGGTAGTTATTTTCTCTTAAGTTAGCCTTGAATAGTAGCAGAGCTTTTATATCCGTAATTTAAAGTGTATAATATTGTATCCTTTCCAGTTTTGGATGATTTTAAAGTTTAATCAATTTTTATGTCTAAACATGGGTATATAGATTGAATTTTTAGTTTGATTTTAGTTGTGGTGGAGCTTTTTGATTTTGGTTGGTGTTTCCTAGTGTGCTTAATGTACATTAAATTTGGATTTCAGTTCCTGCAATTAATATCTGAGTTTACTAGCAGCATTCAAAAGTGATTTGAAATTTAGTTCTTGAATTTGACAATCCCGCAATTCCAAAAAACATAGTAAACTTAATGAAAATAGTTGATGGATTTGAACGCTTCAAATATGATTCCAGTTCATTCATTTTTTCCATTAGAAATATGAAGTTTGACTTGAACTTTTCAAAGTGTCTATGAATTCCTGCATTTTCAAATATTCAAATAAATACTCAAAGAATTCAATTTAATTAAAAAAGGCCATCTTGCAAAAGTGATTCAAAATTTGGACCAAGGATTTGACAATCCCGCATTTTTAAGTTCAGGTTCTGAATTTACAGTAATTGATTCAAACATATAAAAATTTTAATAATTAAATGAAATAACTGCTTCATAGACATACCTTTTAATTATTTACTATGTATAAAATAGGAGATTGTTGCAACTGAACCAATGATGATTCATTATTTGGAATTGGGGAAGACAACAGTCCAATAGAAAGGACAGGTTAATAAGAATAAGGTATCATTTATTGTAGAATATTGTGATTAATATACTATATGGGGAAAGCCACAAGGCCACAAGGGGGTGGCATAGTGGGAAGTTCCATGTAAGGTTTGGAGCCAAGGAATAACTTGTGCAGGAATCAGCAAGTCAAATTGGTAGCGCTCCTAATTAGGATAAAGTACCCGCCATTTGATCTTGCCATCATATTAATCCAAGTGATTAGATACGTCAAAGGGTGGCTCATCAAGCGCCCCCTGTGTATTGTAAGATAAGTTAGCAGGCAAGTCTGGAAAATCAGTTGCAACACCCCCCTTGCCCCCTACTTGTTGTCAGACACCAAGACCAAAGTCTGCGGAAGGTCTGGGAAGGTCTGCACAAACAACTTTTGCGTGGGGATGGCGCAGCAGGGGCGCAAGCAATCATGGTGGAGCTTCTTGGTGTTTCCTTGGGCATCTTCAAGTTGGTAGGTGTGATTGTCATAGACTGCAGCTAACTTGAAGGGCCCTAGGTGGTTGGGTTCCAACTTGGCAGAGTTGGGATTGAGGGTGTAGACAGGGTCACCTACGGCATACCTAGCTTTGAGGTGCTTTGTCCCTCCTGCAATCTGCTTATGTTTAATTTCCTGGGCTTTGGCATGCCATAGTCTAGATAGGAAGTTGTTACCAGGGGAGGCTTGTTGGAAACCTTGGACCGTTCCTTTCCTGTTCAACTCCTGTCAGACTGTCAGACTGTCAGGCGTCCCAAAGGCCAGGATGCTGGGGCTGAACCCTGTGCCCCTGTTGATTCTTGCCCGCAGGATAATTAGGGCGGTGGGCAATTGTTCAGTCCATGCAGTGTTAGGGTGCTCTTGTGAGAGCTTGGTAATCAATTGAACCAGTGAGCCATTTAGCTGTTCTACGTGTCCATTGGCTTGAGGATGGTAGGAGGTTGTAACTATACGTTAGAGCGCGTTCTTGGCGCAGTATGCCTTCATGACATGCCCAACAAGTTTGGGGCCACCATCTGTGATGAGAAGTTTGGGTCACCCAAAGCGGGCCACAATTTCCTTGCCAATAAAGCGGGTAATGGTGATGGCAGTGTGGTTGGTTGTTGCCCAGGCCACTGGTCAACAAGTGAAGTAGTTGATGGCCGTGATAATGTACTTCTTCCCTAGTCTGTCTTCAGGGAGTGGCCCTATAATGTCAAGGGCCCATTGTTCAAAGAGTTCCATGGCCTTGATGGGCAAGAAAGACTTGGGGCTGCAGGTTTGGATGTGTTCTTCTCGCACAGCATGCACGTTTCAAGGAGGTCCAAGATGTCTTGACACATGTGCGGCCACCAAACCTTTTGTTTCATGATCTCAAAGAGGTTACACCCCCTGATGTGACCCAGGGTTTGGTGGTAGTACAATATTGTGTCCCCTTGTTGCATAGTGGGAATGTAAGGCGTCTTTTCACCTGTCTCTGCCCGGCGGCAGACATTACCCGCATCGGTGGTGAACTGACTCTTGTTGTCCTTCAACTTGGAGATGGTGACCAAATTAAGGCCCTTGTAGTGGGTTGCCTCAGGGCAGAGGTAGAGCATGGGCCAATCTGGATCTAAACCATCATCCCCAGTGATGGACGCTACATAGAGTTGCAAAAGAGCATCAGCGGTGACAAGTTCCTTCCCAGTTTTGTACTCAATGTGTAACTGGTAAGGGGATAAACACTTGACCCATCCTGCTTGGCGGCGTGTCAAGTGGGACTGCGTGTTGAATTACTGGAGCAACTTGTGGTCCGTCAGGACGCGGGGTGGGAAGGTAGCCCCTTCCAGATAACAGTGCCACTTCTCAACACAGTGCACAATTGCTTCCAACTCTTTATCATGAATGGGGTAGCGTTGTTCCAAGTCAGTAAGTTTCCTGGACTTGTATGCCACAAGGAAAAAGACACCATTGTCAGTTTCTACTCTTAGCACGCCCCCTATGGCCCTGTCAGAGGCATTGGTCTCGAGTTTGTACTGTTGGTTTCAATTGGGGGATTGCAGTACTGGTGCTGTTGTGAGCTTTTGCTTCAACGTCTCAAAGGCTTCATCTCTGACGGGGTTCCAATGGAAGCGCTGTTTGGTATTGAGGAGCTCAGTGAGAGGTGTGATTAGTTCCCCGCAATTGGAAATGAACTTGCGCACGTAGGCAACCATGCCTAAGAATGTATGCACCTGGCCCACATCAGTGGGGGGCAGCATGCTGGTGATTGCCTTGATTTTGGCAGGGTTGGGCTTTATGTCTTGGGCAGAGATGGTGTGCCCAAGGAATAGCAGCTCTGACTTGAGGAACTTGCATTTGGAGGGTATAGCTTTTAGCTGGTTTTTCCAAAGGGTGTCAAGGACAGCACGGAGGTGTTGGAGATGCGTGGTTTGATCTTGACTGAAGACAATGATGTTGTTGAGGTACACAACCACACATTTCCCAAACAGTTCCTCAAATGCTTTGTTCATCAACATGGCAAAGGTGGAGGGAGTGTTGGTCATTCCAAAGTTCATGACACGACACTCAAACAACCTGTAGCGTGTGCAAAAGGCAGTTTTTGCCTCATCCCCTGGTGCAATGCGGACCTAGTTGTACCCTGCAGTGAGATCAATCTTTCTAAAGACCTTTGCACCTGCAAGTGTATCAAACAGGTTGTCAAGCAGCAGCAGGGGGTACTTGTTCTTAACTGTCATCTCATTTAGGGCGCGGTAGTCTGTGACCAGGCAAAGGGACCCGTCCTTCTTAGCTACAAAGAAGACAGCTGCCCCATATGGAGAGAGCAAGGGGCAAATGAAGCCCTTATCAAGCGTGTCCACAAGGTGCTGGTGGAGGGTTTCATCTTCCTTTGATGTGAGATGGTATAATGGTTGTGCTTTAGGTAACAACCCTTGAAGTTGTACAGCGTGCTGGATCTCCCAGGGAGGAGGTAGTTGTTCAAGTGTCTCACTGAATACATCCTTGTACTCCTTGAGGAGTGCCGCAAGCGCGGGTGATGGTGATGATGACAAGGGAGGGACTGCAGGTGGTTCTTCACGGATAACTTTGACTGAGCATTGGTTAAAGTCTAGTTTCCCCCCTTGAAATCATATGAGCCTGTCTCTGTTATTCTGATAAACACTGTATCATGAAGTAACTTGCTCATTTCTACAGGGTTAATCTGGAACCCCACCCCATTTCTGTTGAGGGTGATGACAGAGGTATCCCAATTGATGTAGGGACAGTTGTGCCAAATCCAGTCAAGACCAGCAATCATGTTGTGGCTGAGTCCTACCATGATTAGCCCAGAGAGCTTAACCTGGATGTTCCCCATTCTCACAGAGAAGGGTACCGTCTTGTGGGTGATTGCAACTCTGCGGGAGTCAGCTACCCGTACTGCTTTGAACCTGCTGAGCACTTGTTCTAATTGCTGAGAGTTGGCAAACGCCTGGTTCACCATAGTGTGGTTGGCCCCGGTATCTACCAGTAATTTGTGGGTGTTCTCACGGAAACAGAAGGGATAGGACAAGTGTGTTACTTTATTTGGGGAGTGGCTTGCTTGCAATACGGGGTCATCACTGTAGACTTGAAAGACGTCCAGGGTTTCAACTTTGTGGATGTTGTAGTCACAGGGGTTTTTTGCAAGCAGGGATTGAGAGGGTGGGTCAGGTGGGATTGTAAGGCCTCTTGTTGTTACAACCCCCAGGCTTTTCCCTGAATCTCAATCTGCGCTAGCTGAAGCTCCCTCTTGCGGGGGTGTTTAGTCCCATTATCCTGCTGATGTGGTTGGCGGCAGCCTACTTGATTGTGGCCACTGCCAGGCGTGATATGTGGTTGGGATGGAGCTTCACTGGTGCAGCGGAAGCCCATTGAGGCCTGGTTGTTAGCCTCCACAATGGCTTTGTAGCAGTCGTTGATGGAGGTACAGCAACCTACGGGACCCACTTGCAGATATGGGGTTTTAACCCATTGACAATGAGAGTGAGTAGCATTGCATTTCCGTTGGTCACGGCTTTTAGAGCGGCAGCAAGAGCTTGTTGCCAGGCAGCAAAATACTCAGGAACAGAACCAGTTTGCTTGATTGCTAGGAGAGGGGTTCCCACAACAATGGGGGAGAAGGTTTCACTGTAACGGGACTTGGCGGCGTCTCAGAATGCTGCCCAGGTAACGTCAAGTTCCTGGCTGGCCCAGTTGGTGAACCACACAGCGGCAGGCCCCGTGAGGCAACCAGACGCAGTGGTGACCCACATGGGCTCAGGAACCTGACAGATGCAAAGGCAGGTTTCAGTAGATTGAAGCCAACTGACAATGTTGGCCCCCTCAACGCCGCCAGCAAAGGATTCTAGCTGAAGGTTGAGCATGCACTGAGAGAGGTCCAACTGGGGCAGGGTGACGCTGGCGTCATGCTGCCTGAGGCGGAGCCAATTGTACACACTGGTGAGAACTAACTGGTCTTGATATATGACGTACCCGTTGGGGATGTCCCCCTTGGAAATTGGCAGGAAGGTCTCTTGTTGGGGAGTAGCCATACGGCTCATACTCTGTCCTTTCTTGGGGGGGATTTTGTTTTAGGTAGGTTGTAAACCTACCGCTGCTACCACTGTTGCAACTGAACCAATGAGGATTCAGTATTTGGAATTGGGGAAGACAACAGTCTAATAGAAAGGACAAGATAATAAGAATAAGGTATTGTTTATTGTAGAATATTGTGATTAATATACTATATGGGGAAAGCCACAAGGCCACAAGGGGGTGGCATAGTGGGAAGTTCCATGTAGGTTTTGGAGCCAAGGATAACTCGTGCAGGAATCAGCAAGTTGAATTGGCAGCGCTCCTAATTAGGATGAAGTACCTGTCATTTGATATTGCCATCAGATTAATCCATAACGTTAGATACATCAAGGGGCGGCTCATTGAGTGCCCCCTGTGTATTGTAAGATAAGTTAGCAGAAAAATCTGGAAACTTGGTTGCAACAAGATGATATATTTTCATTGTGCATTAAAGTATAGCCAAGTGTTGAAAATTTGTAAAGAGAAAGCTGGGAAGCCAAAGTAATTTAAATCTTTTCTAATTTGAACAAGTACTATAATCTACCTTATTGAGTTGTTATGTGAATCACAATGAGTGACATAAAGATTTTATCATTTAGATTTAAAATTTTACATATAATATTTTAAATGATTGTACACAGACTTAATGAACTAATGCATCTTGAGAAAAAGAGAAAATTTATTGTAACTCAGATAAATATGCATAAACTACGTGATTTCCAATTGTTTTTCAGAGAACCTGTATTTAAAATGATTATTAAATAAAGAAAAAGAGACAATAGCACAGTTTGACTAATAGTACATTTAAATGTTTATTTTATTAATTTATAAAGTGAGAAGGTAAAATAAAATTCAGGAAATATTCTTAACCACAAGTTTTCTGCATTTGACCAACTCTAAAGCTTACTACAAATACAATAAAAACTTTAATGAGAACCAACTTACAATTGACAGTTTGATTTTTTTTTGAAATTTCATAATTTCTCTTACAACCCAGGAGTGATGTTTGAAAGTTAGTAACATAATTTAAATTTAATACATTAAATGAACCGCTCACTGCCCTACAAGTTAGTATAATCCCATATGTAGCAAGAAAAAAACCTGGTAAGAATCATGACCAGAGAATCCAGATATGTAGAAGAGGAGAGCAAGCAGTTAAGGGATTATAGAAGCGTAAACCAGTGCCAGAAATATATCCAAAACCAAAAATGAGTATTCCTGGCCCAGCCGCACAGTTAGATCAGAGATTCCCAAACTTAGGGATTTAAAGGCAATTATCCCCCTTAACTTTCAACCAGGTACTGTAAATTCAGAACCTGGACGTAAAAATATGGGATTGTCAAATCCTTGGTCCAAATTTTGAATCACTTTTGCGGGCAACTCAGCTGAGTGAAAATTAAAATAATTAATAAAAGCAACCATTTAATTTGACTTTTTTGGTTTATTTAAATTGACACATTTCAAATCTGTTGAGCAGATAACTCAACTAACAAAAGACAAAACACAACAAACAAATGCGGGATACATGAATCAGAAATGTGGGATTCTAATGTACAATTTGAGATTTCCTGTATTTCAAACAAATCATAGACATCATGTGAAATTAACAAATCTGAAATTGCGGGATTGTCAAATCCAAGAGCCAAATTTCAATTAATAATTGCAATGAATTTGAAATAAATATAATTTATGGGTGTCTCAAAAAGGATGCTAAAAGATATAGAGGGGATTTTTGCTGATTCTTTTAGGAATCACAAGCATTCTCAAAAATCACCCTATTCCATTTTAGGACGGCTAAAATTTTGAGCGTAATATTCACCAACTTAACATGCTTAACAATAAAATTGACTAAAATATACACTCCTCTTTTTGAGTTTAAAATTTTAATAAAAATTTATTATGTCTTCTTTCAATAACAACCAAGTCAACAAGCTGTTTCCTGGCCTTGACAAAATCATGCAGGGCTACACTGGGTCTCTTAACGGTGAAGCCTCTGTCTATGGCCACTACCAACCCACAGGCCTGTCTGCAAGCACCACCCAGGAGTGTGTTCTTTCTCCTGCAACTTCCAGCATGACCCTGTTTGCCCACCATTCACAGGCAGCTGCCAACCCAAATCTCTTATCAGCAATGGCATCCAGAACCAGCCATTTGAGCCATGGGGTCACTCAGAGAGCCCAGAACCCCAAAACAGCCAAACAGATGGCATTGACCAGTTCCCAAGATAAAGACATCCCTCCCCAGCCAATCAGCCTACAAAGACACAGAAGAAAATTAATCACTCCAGAGATTGTTCTCAAAATGGTTGAAAAGCAAGGAAAGCTTATGTCTCTCAGGGAAATTGCAGCCGCAATGGGGTTTGCAAAGTCCACTGTGGCTGCAACCCTGTGAGCCCACACCAACTGTGGCCCCCTACCAAGAAGACCCCAACTGATGCCCGTACTTTGACTGAAGGTGACACAGCCCATCCCCTTATGATGGCCATTATGGAACGTGACCCGCAGATGCCCCTGGTCCAGGTACGTCTTCAGTTGGGACTCCACGGCATCTTCACCAACAAAAGAACGGTGAATTTGTGGATGCACAGAGTTGTGGTTGCTGCTAGAATCTTGTCCAATCAAGTTCTCAGTGGCCCCATTTTGGTGGATACCAACCCCTACAATTCAACTATTATTAATTTTATCAATGAAAGGGCAATGAGGGCCCGTAATGATGTCATCTTTCTGTTATATGCTAAGATATCTGCAAGTATTCAAGACTATGGAGAAAAGTGTATCCAATCTGATGTGTACAAGCGTGGCCCAATCTTGTATCATTTTGTTGGGGTTTTATTGGCAGCTTCCCCATTGGGTGTCAATTATTACTCAACAATATCAAACACTGCAGATGGGTATTCCTACCAGACAGAGCTCAAGGCCATGCTGGAGGAGTGGGCCACACAAAACGCTGTGCACACAGTTGTACTGAGTGCTGAGATGGAGCAGCAGGAATGGGCAACCCAAAAAATCAGGGCTGCAGGGCATACTTATTAGTCCTATCCTATCAACCACACCAACATGCATCTTGCAGATGTATGTCTCTACAATTTTGGGTCCGCCCTCAGGCGCTTAAAGCCTGCTACCTACAACAAACTATGTACCCAAATTGATAAGGATTATGAGCTTTTCCCTTCCGTGTCCGTCCAGGAATTATTTGATCTCATCATCTTCTATGCAAGTGATAGTGATAAGTCCAGAAAGGACCCCCACCTCCCCTCATGCCAGTCCATCTGGTTTTTCAAGCCAGTATATGTGACAGAAGAAGAATTTGAGCAATTGAAGCAATCAGCTCTGGCTGCCCCTTCCAAGTCAACAAACCCTGCCTCCCAACCCCCTCATCAAGCCACCTGCCTTCCAACCCTGACTCCCAAACCACCACCCATTCCCTCACCACTATCTCTGATGCTGTCCCTTTCACAGGCGCAGATGAAGGCAATGTTCATTCTGCCCATTCCCTCCCCTTCCCGTCCTTTGATTAATAAATAAATCTTTTCTTTGTGACAACTTATTGAAGTCAATATCTCTCTTTTAATTCATAATTAATAATATTTTCTTTTTACATTATCAACATTTCCCATAATTAATACAATGTTGTACATTTTACAAATAGCTTAAAATCATGAGCATACATAATTTTCATCATAAATAATAAATTAAAGACAATAAACGTAAATATTACATTAGAATATTGCAATTAGACGTCAACTCTTGATATTTTGATATTATGTGCATAACTCAATGCATTTTGTTTAATAAAATCCATTGTAAACGTGGCTTTTTATTGTACTTTAAAATAAATTGGCTGTGTTTATATTAGAGAGCCATTAACGCTTAGTACAAATATTGATACACAGTTCATTTTACAGCCTGTATATTTACCTATTGGTAATAATTCTAAAACTTTTTAGTTGGATTTTGCGAGGTAAAAAATATGTAATGTGTTAATAGAATACTGTTTATTGTCATTAATTGGCTGATTTTCTTTGCTGTGGCAATTGTGCATTTTCTGATATTTACACACTAGTATCCAATTGGTTGGTTTCACATCCAATTGCACAGGCAATAGGAAATCAAGCCATCACCCTGATCACATCTGGTCTTGAGATGGCGGCTTGTTTCCCTATTGCCTTTGCAATTTGATGTGAATCCAACCAATTGGATACTAGTGTGTAAATATCAGAAAATGCATAATTGCCACAGCAAAGAAAATCAGCCAATTAATGACAATAAACAGTATTCTATTAAAACATTACATTATTTTTACCTCGCAAAATCCAACTAAAAAGTTTAAAGAATTATTACCAATAGGTAAATATACAGGCTGTAAAATGAACTGTGTATCAATATTTGTACTAAGTGTTAATGGCTCTCTAATATAAACACAGTCAATTTATTCTAAATTATAATAAAAAGCCACATTTACAATGGATTATATTAAAAAAAATGCATTGAGTTATGCACATAATATCAAAATATCAAGATTTGACGTCTAATTACAATATTCTAATGCAATATTTACATTTATTGTCTTTAATTTATTAATGATGATGAAAAATATGTATGCGTTAAAGATAGTACTATAAAAACCAATTTTTTGATAGAATTCAAACAAAATTTCAACTATCTATAACTTGATAAACAAATTAGAAGTACACTTGCAAAAAATATTGAAATAGAAAAAATATCAGGGAAATAATGACAGGAAAGCTGGGTAACAAGGGCCAGCCACAAATCCAGTCAAAAGAAGATGCTATGAATAAACTAGGAAATATTATAGACAAAAAGAATAAAGAAGCATTACTAAATCTCCAGGGAACAATTCTATCAAGTCTGAAGTTCAACAATGCAGCCTACAATTTGTGGGAGTTCTGGCAGGGGGCAAAAGAAAATAATAAGAAGATCAAACTAATAAAAGAAAATGAAGTTCCAAAGGAAATTAACACCAATGAAGAGGAAAATAATCAAATGGAAACAGACAACAACAAAATACAAGCAAGAAGCAGGAGCGCTTCACAAAATACAGAAATTTTATCAAATGAAAATCAAGAGGAAGCACAAGTTGCAAGAAAAATAAGAAAATTAATCCCAGGAAAATTAATGAAGAGCAGCCAACGCTCATGAAGTTTGCTAAAG
The DNA here is from genome assembly GCA_014839935.2 of Entomophthora muscae. NCBI lineage: Eukaryota > Fungi > Entomophthoromycota > Entomophthoromycetes > Entomophthorales > Entomophthoraceae > Entomophthora > Entomophthora muscae. Next base: position 224,779 of record QTSX02002239.1, read on the forward strand.
TGGCGCCTGTGGCTGAGGGGGCCACAGGGAAAACAATTAGTAAGTATTTTTATGTTTTGTTTATATTTATTTTAGTCATCACCATGAATGGGGACAAGGTTGCAAAAGTGGCGGCTTTTACACCAAGTTGGTTCTACAGGGGTTACCAGTCACTGGTAGCCCCTGTAAAACAAATAAATAAAAACCAAATAAATAAAATAATTCAACAGAATATGAATAGTTTTTCAAATATTGAAGCTAAAGATAGGGAATATTTACCACCCACGGGGTGCTTGCTGTGGTTAAGGGAAGCATATGAAATAGGATCAAATATCAACTTCAAAGAAAGGAATGAAATTCACGGGGATGTCAAGCTAAACTTCAATGAATATATATATGAAAGCATTCAAAGATTCCCATTTGCAAACATCAACAAATATTGTGGTGCAGGGCGCCACTCCCTGATATTGCCTTATCTGGATTGATCCCTTATTTAGAAAAGTATAAGGGGAACTGCTGCCCTTTTTTGTGATCTATCCTGGAGAGTAACCCTCCAAATTACATAGCGTCAATTCCAATTAGTGACTAATTGACGCACCTGCGGCTAGCCACAGATGCGTCAGAGAGTGACCCATTGGAGTGAGTTTTTATATGGCAATTAGTAACCAATTGGAGCATCTGCAGCTAGCCGCAGATGCATCAATTGATGACCCATTGAAAGGTGTTTTATATATGGCAATTAACAACCCACCAATGTATCTGCGGCTAGCCGCAGATGCATCAATGATTGACCTATTGTTCATTCCACTATGTAAATTGGTTATTTGATCTTCTGCTCTTCTTCTAGCCAAAATGTGAACTTCAAAGAAAGTAGTCTGAAACTTTATTCTACACTCAATTTCCTAAAGACGGCCCTACTATTGCTGCAACCACCTGACCCCAGATCACATGTCTAAATGTTCCCTTCTTGTCCAATCTAACCCCTTTTCCTCTGAATATTCTCCAAAATGTTTCAGCCCTCTAAGAATAGGCTCATTGCCTGACAGTCTAAACCCTAGTCAGCATGACTCATATTTTCTTTTCCCTTCTCTTCCTCCAAGTATAAAAAGACTTCAAGAGGTCCCCAATAAACAGAATCATTCACCATAGAAACATAACAATTGACTTACAAATCTTATACTACTTGCAGAGCCCATCAATAGAGGTTCTGTTGAGTAAGAAGATATTAGTTCTGTTGTGTTTCTAGTTGCTCAGCTACTCTCAAACCATCCTTACAACCCTTGAGCACCACAAATATGAAAAGAACTTAATAAAAACTGACTTTCAAATAAGAACTGAATATTTGAAAACTGCAATTTTTAATGAAGTATTTAAGGCACTGTCAAATAAAGTCAGGATGCAGTCCTTGTGAATACTTTTAAACCTTTATTAATTTTGTTTATCAAGGCCTGAGGGGCTGATTCAAGTCAGGCGCCCCCCAGAACCCTCTTCAAGTTCAACCAAACATCCTATATTAATAGGTTAGTTCAAACATTCAAAAAATTATGCATGTTCTCAGAAAAGTATACCTCGCAAAGAATTCACATCACGGTATACCTGGGAATCCTCCTTCACTGCATATTAAAAACTAACGTCAAAAAGTTGGAGGATGTACCTATTCAAATGGATATTTGCCGCTTAGCCCTTGATCACCAGAAGACACCACAGGGGTATAGGACAGTTGAGCACGTCCTGTATGACTCCTTTGCATTGGCAATGTTATATGGGTACTACGTGCCCCCTGAAAAAACCTATTGATCAATTCACTCACCTGCCTTCCTTTTATCAAATGATCAACAATCACTGGGGTACAGGGCGCCACCCCTCTAGCAATTGCATCCAGGGTTGTCCACCACGTACATAAGAGTATGTGGATCCAATTAGATGTTTTAGCCAAAAATTTAATTTTGGGGTATAATTCCCCGGAATAATTGCATTTCCTTTGCAATTAACATCCCCTCAATAAATATTTTTCCCTTGCAAATTAAATTTTATTTTTTTAACTTTTTATATTTTAATACTAAAATTTTAAGAACAAACTATTTAATATTAAAATTTTAGTATCTAAGAGTTAATATTAAAATTTTAGTAATACAAATTATAATAGTAAAATTTTTAATATCAAATATTTTAATATTGAATAAATCACAATTAAATAAAAATAGTTAAATTTAGAATATTTAAACTTTAATTTTTAAATTTTAAGATATATAATTATAATTTTACTTTTACTATTTTAATTTTTATTTTAAATTTTAGTATGTAAATTATAATATTAATATATCTAAATATATTACAAGACATTAGTTAAAGTTGTGACTACATCAAATATTAAAATAAGTTAAAAACATTTGTATTTATTAGCTTGTCAAGTACAGGTTTATTTATCACATAGATAAACATCAAGAATTGAATTTATCCACACCATGCAGCCTGCTCCACTATTGTTCTAAACAAATGATTGTTTAAAACTCAAATTACCTTTCCCTTGTAATGTGATTTGATAAACATATTTGATATACTTGACCCGGGTCCTAAATACTAATTAGTAAACAATACATGAAAATCATTTGTTTCCGTGTTGTGTGGCTATAGTGGCACTGAAATAACAAGGATCAGATGATGACCTGCAAGGTCCAATTTGTGGCTTAAAAAAGCCAAAGTATCATCAAGAATTCACAATTATTTAAATAAACTAATTTATTTCTATCTTTTTTTAATTTATTTATTTATTTGTTAGTGCAAAAGCCAATAATAATATTCAGTGCATTATAATAAAAATATATCCATCTTACCTAGTATAATTAATTTTACTTACCTTTTCTGTGTATTCTTATATGTCTATAATACAATCAAATGTCACATTATTATATATAAAGAATAATTTTTGAGTCCTAATAAAAAACTAAATAAAAATAAAAGCAAATAAAACCCAGAGCGCTCATTAATCTGATTGGCTTGAAGGCCAGGGCTTTAGAGAGAAAGGATTCCGAGTGCTCATAGAAAGCCGCCACCACATTGGGTGACATTGCAAATTAGCTGATCTCAAGAATGTTGAATAGATCCTTGGTGTCCTGAGGAAGGCCTTGTTTCACCTTATTCTTGATCCACCCAAAGACCTTCTCAATTGGATTCAGGAATGAGGAATATGATGGGAGGAAGAGAAGTCTCATTGGACAATCAGCAAGGCGGTGGCTGGCTGAATGGCTATTTTTATTGATTGGCGGGAACTTGGACACAACCAGATCCACTTTGTGAAGCCCAACATTATCAAGCACAACAACATTGGTTGTGCCACTGTAATTTATCCAAAGGTACTTCTTGACGGCTCGGAGAAAATTGAGAAAGATCCCGCTGTTATGAGAGCCTTTAATCATCTAATACTGGTCCAATCCACAAGGACCAAGAAGCGCAACCATGAAATAAGTCTGGGAACAGAAAGCTGCACAATGGGCTACGCCGTCCTTGGACCCCTTCTTGACCCACTTATGCCTAGACCTGAGTGAGGAGAAAAACGACAATTTGTCAATGTAGAAGAACTAGACATTTCCAGTCTTTTTTAGTTCCAGATATGTCTTAGCATAAATGTGTTGATTCTTGATGGCCTTTTCACTGTTCCTATTGTACGGAAAAACTCTGAGCACCTTTCACAAAAAGCCCAAATCAACTATTGCTTTGTAAACAAGAGTTTTAGAAACAGAAAGCCTGAACTCTGTGGCAAGCATTGATTGGACAGCAAGTGTGTTCAGGTGGCAATTCTTGGCTATTCACTGCTTGATTGCATTAATATGAACGGGCTAAAGAAGTTTGGGCTACCGCTTAACCTTGGTGAATTTGGCAATTTACCTGATGTTGTCATACTTGGTGTTGATGTTGGCAATGTATCTGGCAGTGACACCAAATTAGGATGCAGTATTCCAAACTGCCATTCTTCCGTTCAAGCAGTTGAGGAGAGCTTCACGCTCACTATCTGTCAACTGACGCCGGCCCTTGGCAGGTATCACAGCATCCTGGCTACTAGGATTGACACAGGAAATAGGGACCTTTGTGTAAAAAGTAGGAGCACGCTTAGTTGCGCTGGCGCCATCAATGATGGCATAAGACATAGGTACAGATGGCTTCTCAGTTGTGGCCAATGGCTGATAGGAGGTATCAAAGATGCAGGGGCAGGAAGTAGCAACTCTTGGGTTAAGAGTGCGGGGCCGGGTGACAACTGGGTATACGGTGGAGGTGTAAGTAACCTCAGTGTTTCTGGTGACCCTGGTGTAGAGGACTTTTGTGGCAGGCCTTGAGAATGACTTCTGTCTTGGATTAAGGCTACTGTTCCTGGCCTGGGATGCGGGAGGTGGTTGGCTGGCGCTGACACCTTGGGAGGCCTGTGTATTGGCATGACTCCCCTTGAGTTGGGTTCTGGGTCTGTTCTTGGACCCTCTGGGACGCCCTCATGGACAGGCTGCCCCACAGGCTGATGCAGGAGCTAGTTGAGAATGTGGTTGATGGTTCATAAAAAAAATAAGAAAATATTTTAGATTAAATATGTATTTATTTGTATTTATTGGTTTAGTTGTGGGTAGTTATTTTCTCTTAAGTTAGCCTTGAATAGTAGCAGAGCTTTTATATCCGTAATTTAAAGTGTATAATATTGTATCCTTTCCAGTTTTGGGTGATTTTAAAGTTTAATCACTTTTTATGTCTAAACATGGTTGTTGAGATTGGATTTTTTATTTGATTTTAGTTGTGGTGGAGCTTTTTGATTTGGGTTGGTGTTTCCTAGTGTGCTTAATGTACATTAAATTTGGATTTTTGTTCCTGCAATTAATATCTGAGTTTACTAGTGGCATTCAAAAATGATTTGAAATTTGGTTCATGGATTTGACAATCCCGCAATTTCAAAAAACATAGTAGACTTAATGAAAATGATTGATGGATTTGAACACTTCAAATTTGATTCCAGTTAATTCATTTTGTCCATTGGATTTATGCAGCTTGACTTGAACATTGCAAAGTGTTTATGAATTCCCGCATTTTCAAATATTCAAATAAATACTCAAAGAATTCAATTTAATTAAAAAAGGCCATCCTACAAAAGTGATTCAAAATTTGGACCAAGTGTTGCAACCGAGTTTCCAGCCTTGCCCGCTAACGTATCTTATGATACATAGGGGGCGCTTAATGAGTTGCCCCTTGATGTATCTAACGTCATGGATTAATCTGATGGCAAGATCAAATGGCGGGTACTTTATCCTAATTAGGAGCGCTACCAATTTGACTTGCTGATCCTGCACAAGTTATTCCTTGGCTCCAAACCTTACATGAAACTTCCCACTATGCCACCCCCTTGTGACTTTCCCCATACAGTATAAAAATCACAATATTCTACAAAAAACAACACATTATTCTTATTATTCTGTCCTTTCCTATTGGACTGTTGTCTTCCCCAATTCCAAATACTGAACTCTCATTGGTTTAGTTGCAACACAATGATTTGACAATCCCACATTTTTACATTCAGGTTCTGAATTCACAGTATTCCTGGTCCGGCTGCACAGTTAAATCAGAGATTCCCAAACTTAAATTTAAAAGCAATTATCCCCCTTAACTTTCAACCAGGTATGCAGACTTTGGGCAATTCTTAATCTTTCATTTTTTTCTTTGACATATTTTATCATCTTTTATTTTTTAGTTTTTTCTTTATTTTTAACATAGAAATTACTTTCTTCTTCTTTTATTTCTACTTTTTTAATATTTTTATGATTAATTTTACTTTTTCTTCCATTTTTATTGTTTAGCTTTTCTTCTTTTTTTACTTTTTTAATATTTTTTAATGTTTAATTTTACTTTCTTCTTTTCTTCATAATCTATTTTCTTGTTTTGATTTTTAGTCTTTTTCTGCTTTATGAATTTGCCTTGTCAACAGTCTTCTTTGGATGTCTTATGGCTTATTCTGATGGCATAGTCCTTTAAAGCAATATTGCGGCTGATCCTTGTGGTCTGTATACACCCTGAAGTAAGTAGCAGTGCGATAAGCATTCGAGAAAACCAATAGCGCATGGGGAGCAGACGTTGCAAATAAACTGCCAGTATAGCGCTTCTGGGGTCTGGATTACGTTTGTATAAGTCTCCAATATATTTAGGAATGAGATGTCTTGGTTCTTAACATGGGCTTGTAGAGATCGGTAGCTTAATTGTGTTTTGAACACTGATTTAATTTGCCCAGGCGGTATATCAGGCGTCTGGAGCATGTGTGTTATCTGAAAGACAGCTACTATATGACCATGACGCGAAGACTCAGTTGGCAAGGCCCATCTTTGGGAGAGAGCACGGACGCAGAACAGGAAATGCTTTGGAAGAGCTGTCTTTAGGACGAAACTGCGATTAAATACCTTTCCGGATAAATCAGCCCCCCTAAACATCACCATTTCCGAGGATTGATGATTGGCATGTGATGCTTAGGGGATCAGCGGGATTTTTAAAACATCGCCAACCAAATCTATAAAACCATCTTTTATCCAACACTTATGTTTTAATTATTTCTGACGCCATACTTTCCTTTAAACCAAAGCTATTGTAGATAAATGACATCTAGTTTACTCTATACCCCGAAACACATCCATCAGAATTAGGAGCAAATACTGGATTATATACGTTATTATAGCATTATAATAGTTCTAATCTTAGAAACCCCATAAGTTGAAAATGCATGGGTTGATTGTTTTAAGCAAGATCAGATAAACAGCATTAAATACACTTTACGGACCAAGCAATATTTTAATATTTTTACTTCAGACAACTTCTAACTAGGCATTTATTAAAAACTAGGCATTTGCCGCATCCAAGGGCTGGTATAAAAGCGAATATAATGTATTGATTCGATATATTTATTAGATTTTAGCCTAGGATTATCTCTCAACACTTTATTTTAAAAATCCTAATTAAAAAGGCTTTCTTAAAAGTTAATTTAAATTTAATTTATTTAAAATAAAGTTGTACAGTAGTTTTCAAACCTGTTGAGATAAATGTATATTATTCAATTTAGAACCGCATAGGTTCAGTCACAAAACAAATTTCAACTTGTTAGATCTAAATAGAAGCTAATTTCACGGAAAATGTGTGCTATTTGGCAAAAATGTCCAGTCATACAACAACCTACTCAAACTGGGGACAAATCTATAATGGTTCAACAATGAGTGTACCAAACACTAGAACACATGAGTTTCAGTCACAGAACAAATCTACTATATTTTTTATGAACGCATGAAACTCAGTCACAAAAGTTACAAACTCGATCCAACAACAAACCCCAATAGCAGCTGAAACTGAAAACAAAAATATCCAATATCAAAACAAATCAATGAATCTATAATACTGTTATCAGCTTGTCCTAATTAAGAATACAATCTAGAATACAAAAAGAAAATAAAACTTCTGTGTTGTTTTGGGATTAGAATCAATAAAAAGATTGAATTTATTCTAACTCATGATCAACAGTACATATTTAAGACCAAAAATAATTAATATAGAAATCTATAACCTAATTTGAATAAACAGTAGTGCCTATAAGCTTTCATGCTACTATATATAGAGAGATAAAAATTATAATAAATAAATTATATAGATAAACTGATTTTAATTTTAATTTATTTTTATACCAAAATGAGCACATCCCAACAACAGAGCCAAGGAGCCAAAGGAGTACGCTGCGGATGTGAATGCCTTATTGGGTCAAAAAATTGAGTTAGTGCAACACAAGTGCCTGCTCAGAAAGAAGACAAGAAAGGAGAGTTCAATAGTGAGGTTGCACTGACACAACCAACTCAAGGGGCACAGAGTACAAAGCACAGAGCATAAATTCCAGGGTCCAGAATGTTGAAACAGCATACTTGACCCGCCAACAAGGTTCTAATTAAGCGGGGTTGTGACCATAACCTGACTTCCCAGTGACCCGTAGCCAAACTATGAGGTCAACTAGAATGTCCAAATCCAACAACATGAACAGATGGTGATCCCTTACAGTGAATACCTCAATTTAGTTCTTGACTCATTATCAGGATCAAGCCATCCCCTTCTTTCATCCAGCCGTGTGATCAACACAATCATGGTCTGTTATTCATGATTTACAATGACTATATAATAAATATCCCCCAATAAAAATATTATCTAGTTTTCAAATATTTTTCTCATTATAACTCTGCTAAAACAGCACAGTTACAACATTGGTAGCACAGGTAGGTTCTCCATCCTACCTTCTCTTGAAAAATTCCGCCTGTTGCCCGCACACACCACGGCCAACAAATCCTCGACAGAATCATGTCTGACCTCCCACCTGACTGGACTCCGTATACTCCTGGTACTGAGATACCTGATGGTTTTGTCCTATACCAAAACACGGTAATCCCAATACCCGCCTTCAATGCCATGTCTGTACAAGGTTTCTTTCAGGCTCCCTCCTTAATGCCGCAACCAGCTGATGAAACCACCATGCCTGCCTATGTAGCGCAAAGGCTACAAAGCACCGCCTTGGAACCCTTTGCTGGGGCTAACAACAACAACGCCGCCACATGGATCCAGTCCGCCCAGAGCAAGTTGGCTCAGATGGAATGCCCACAGCAATTTTGGATTGCAGAGATTTCTATTTGCCTGACTCATGACGCTGGCACCTGGTGTGACAAGTGGCACAAAGAGCACACTGACAAAAACTGGGATACCTTTAAGCAAGATTTCCTGGCAAGGTTTGTGCTTAAAGATGCAGCGCTCATGATCATACGCCAAGTAAAGAACCTGACCCAAACAGGCACGGTAAAAAGGCTTACTTGGGAATACAAGGAGCTCCACCTTTGTGCCCTCTCAGAAATAGCCTTTGACACTCCAACTACCTACCTCATGTGCTACAATGCACTCAAGTTGCATGTATTGAGACATGTAAACCTGGACCAAGTAACCAACTTGCAAAGTCTGTATTGCCAGGCAGAGAAAGCTGAACAAACGTCCAACACTCTTCACAAGGCACAAACTGTAAATCAAGAGCAATCTAACAATTCTCACCCAGCTGGACGCCCCAACTGACTGCCTCCTTGGAACATTAACAACAGTTCAAATCACAACCCCAAAAGTTTGAATGGCCACAGCAACAGGAACAATGGGCAGTCAAATTGCACCCACTTCTGAGTCATCACCACCCAAGACAATCAAGACAAGAAAAAAGCTCAGGAAGAGCACTAAGAAAACCAAGCTCTTCCTGCACAGCTTCTTACTTGCCTAACAATGAGTATTAACCCAAGGACGTGGATCAGTGCCCAATTATCCAGATGCTCTCAGAAGATTCATTACTTTACAACATTGCCAGAAATCTTAATAAACTGATGTCCTATCCTTTCTATTTTTGCAGTTACACTGGCTCAGCGCTCCTGGACTTGGGCGCAGATTGTACACTCATCAACAGTAACTTTATGGACAAGTTCAAGTTAACCACTAATCCTTTGCAGATTAAGAACATAGTTTTAGCTGATGAACACCACATTGCTGTGACACGTGAGACTGTCCCTTCTCCATTGCACTAGAGAATCTACACTCCATCATCCAAGGACCTGTCATTGACTTTTCCAGATTTTACAGTGTGCTTGTCCTGGACTGGCTCAAAAAACCCCACACGTAGACTGGGTTGCCTCTATATTAATCATCAAGCGTGAAGGAGTTAACAACCATATCTACCCTGAATCTGTGGACTAACTCTTATAAGACCATGTCTTTGTACATATCACAGAGACTCTTGAAGAAAAAGAAAATCTCAAGGCAATTGATTGGGACTTGTTTCAGTACAAGATCATACACTTCAAGTAGCACCTGGATACTACCACTCCCCAGGATCAAGAAATTGTAGCCTAACACCCGGAAATATTCAAGGAGGCTCTACCAGGTTTGCCACCAGAAAAACACATACAGCACTCCATCCAACTCAAGAGAGCTGTACCCAAGGCGCAGCCCATCTACTGTCTTACCCTAAAGAGGACAACACATTGCACCCTTACCTCAAAGAGGCATTGGAAAAAGGACTTATCTGCCCCTCACAATCTCATTTTGGTGTTGCTGTATTCTTTGTGGCAAAGAAGGATGGCACCCTTTGCTTTCTGACTGATTATTGAGCCCTAAACAAAGTTATCATCAAGAATTGTTATCTACTTCCACTTATTGACAACCTCTTTGATGCCTTGGGCAGAGCAACTGTCTTTTCCAAGATTGACCTGACAGCAGAATACAACCAAATCTGTATTAAGGAAGAAGACATACCTGAAACAGCCTTTTGCACTAAATACAAGTCATATGAGTGGGTTATACTTAACTTTGAATTGAAAAACACACCATCAACCTTTTTCACCTTTATGAATAAGGTTTTTGACCCCCACATTAGCAAACACATGCTAATACACTTAGACAACATCATTATATACAGCCCCTTGGTAGAGTAATACCATAAGGATTTAGAAGCAGTCTTTGCTATCTTAGCGCAATACAGGCTGTTGACCAAGATCTCTAAGTGTCAATTCTTTTGCAAACAGTTATCCTTATTGGGGAATGTAGTCTCCTAAGATGGTATCAAACCTGATGACCAGAAAATCCAGGCCATTTTCAAAATTTCACCCTCCAGAAGACAAGTCCAAACTTTGTACATTCTTGAGGATGGTTTCCTACGTCCAACGCTTTATCCACAACTGTGGCATCCTTGCAGCACCTTTATTGGTCATAACTGGCGCCAAATCCAAGTTTGTATAGATCCCACAAAGAGACCTCTACTTCTGGCGCCTAAAAGAAAAGTTGACAACTGCCCCCATCATCCAGTATCCCAAGAGGGCGGGGAGTATCAAATGGAGACTGATGCCTCTGATGCCTTCATCAGAGGCGTAATATACATCAAAAACACCAATGGCACCTTCCTGCCTGTAGCCTACAAGCCGCGCAACTTAACAGACAGCAAGTGCCACTACTTCATACACAATAAGAAACTGCTGGCAATTGTGCACTTTCTTGTTAAATGGCACTGTTAATTGGAGCGTCAAGAGTAGTTCACTGCTCTAACCAATTATAAGTCCCTCATATACTTTAAAACACAAGCCAATCTGTCCAGGCGCCAGGCACTCTGGATGGAACTCCTTGAGCAATTTAACATGATCATATAATACAAGCCAGAGCCTGAACCTGCCATGGCAGATGCACTCTCCCGCCTATATGTCAGAGCTACAAGAGGGAAAATGGATTGAACCCAGATTGGCCCCTCCTGGTTCTCCACACCAAGGACAAAGGTTTCCCTCCAGGAACTACAGACATCACAAAAGAAACGTTTATCAAGAACAAACACCTATTTGCAGACGTATATGGAACAATTCACCACAAAATGACTGATGGAACCACCATACCTTACATCCCTACACATCAGCAAGTGGACACCATCCTAGGCTATCATAGGGGCCTGGGACATATCAAGAGCCGCAACCTTTACAAATTCCTTAAACACAAAGCGTGATGGTCAACCATATATTGGGACGTCCAAGAAGTTCTTGACTAATGTGAAGTATGTGAAACGTTTGCAAAGAGTGACATTCTTCCTAAGTCTGTGTTGCCCATTTGCTCCCAGTTACCCTTCAGGGTATGGGCCCTAGACATTGTGGGCCCCATGCCTGGGAAACATAATTACAAGAAATACATCATCACAGCCATCAACTTTGCCACTTGTTGACCAGTGGAGCAGGTGATCAGGGCATACACTGGTAACAACGTGTGGCGCTTCATAGGCAAAAAAATCATTGGCAAATTTGAAAAGCCAGAACTGCTAATAACTGATGGAGGCAAAGAGTTGACCTCTAAAAACACCAACGTGTACCTCGCAAAAAATGAAGTCCAGCACACAGTGACAACACCCTACTACCCTCAGGCCAAAGGACAAGATGAGCAGCTAAATAGCAGCTTAGTGTAAGCCCTTTTCAATCTCACCAACAGGAGACCTGAGGACTTGCATAATCAGCTAAAAACTGCACTTTTTGTATGCCGCTCTTGTGTGAACAGATCCACCAGGAAGAGCTCCTTTGAACTCGTTTATGGCACACAGCCCAATATCATTTAAGCCCTCACAGGACCAAAGCTAGAAAAGCCCGGAAAGGTCCCCCCTCATCCAGCACCTCAAGTGATACAAGCCAACAGTGATCAGTTGGAAAAGGAAGAGAAACATTTAAAAAAATGTTTGTCCCCATCCAAAATAGTCACAAAGTTGGTGACAAGGTCTGGGTAATGAACACAGATAAAAGCAAGCCACAACCCAAAAAAGTAGGACCTACCATTACCTAAAGGTAAAAAACAACACTTAACTAATTTAAGGACTTGGAAAACACAAGAAAGATAAAGTCCTTCATCATGATCAATTAATACCCTGTAAAGCAAGACAAAAATAACAAGAGATTGTCCTACCAGCCACCAAACAGCAGCTAGTTCAGTACAGTGCCTGGGCCTGGGCCTGGGCCCTTGACAACCTTCTTGATGACCTACCCCTAAGAAAGCCAACCTTTAGCCAGGGGTGTCAAAACAGCAGGTGGTGCAATACATCAATTCAAATGACGCTATCTCAAAAACGCCATCTAGAAAGACACCATTTTAAAAACACCATCTCAGATTTATGGCTAAACCACGCCAGATAACTTAAAATATTGATAAAAGCCCAAAATTTTCAAAAACTATAAAAAAAACATTTGACTATACTCAAAATCATCCAAGAATTTCAAATCTGCAATAAAAATATGGGGTTGGCTAATACCAACTATAGTGCGCAAAGCTCCAAAGTCAAAACATCCTAAAACAATGCTATTTTTGTATTAAATTTTTACACTATATTAAACATGTATATACTAAAAATAAAGTTAAAATAAATATTTGAAAGAAAGAAGTTTATTGTTAAAAGAAAGTGGATTATAAATTGGATCCAAGGGCCGTGGCAATGTCTTTGAGATGGGTAAGGTGTCCCTCTCTAGTGTAATAGGCCAAAGCCGCTTTTTGCAACATTTGCAAACTTGACCTGCTGGCCAGCATGCTTGGATATAAAAGCTTTGCCTTTGACAGCCTGTGAATATAGCTGATCTCTGTGTGCATGATGAACCTTTGGCTTGTTTATAATCATATTAAACATAGGCTTTTTTGCTTTAACCAGGCAGGAAAACTGATTATGCCAACCTTCAAATGAGGAGGTGGTCTTAGTTACGCCGGCTTTGACCTGCTTATAGCAGTTTCAATTAATTGAGTTGCTGCCCTTGCAGATGCAGCAATGTTCCTGGAATACACCTACCCACTGGTGCTCAAAATACTGTATGAAAAGAGCAAAGGCTTCTTGGTTCCCAAGAATGTAATTGTTGTTGAGAAGCTTGCCGTAAAAAAGGTTAACCTCTTCCTTACTGACCATGGCCAGAGCAGCAAAGCAATTGAATATTTTTCTGACCTCCTTTGTACCATCTTTGTATACCAGTTTATTGAGGGCTGGGTTTTTCATCAGGTTCTTGTGCAGAGCCTTGTGATAGTGAAAGAAGCAGCCTTGGGGCCTACTCTTAAATACCTTGATAAAAGTGTTGACCTGTGCAGCCTCAAAGTCAATCATCAATGTGGTATGGTAAGGAAGGGACTCTGGCGCCTTTCTGGTTATGGCCTGTTGCTCTTGGGTAGCCTCTGGGCTGAACTTCTTCTTCTTGCGGCCCCTTATCTCAGTTGGCTCTTATTCAAGCGTAGGCAAGATGGCATCCAGTTTTTGCTTGAGTATATTTAAGGCATGAATGTAAGTCTCATCCCTTTTATTAGGGAGAAAGAAGAAGACAAAGAGGATAGTATTTTCATTGAATTGACCATAAATGGCCAAAAGCTGATAAAACAGCTTTAGACAAGAGACAAAAGTCCCATTGGCAAACCAGGTATCACACTTTAAAAGGCGTACAAGATCCTCTTGTGTTGAAAAGCACAAAATACGGTTTGGTAAACCTTGCCTGTTGTTGTATAGAAGAAAGGGCTTTCCAAGCATGGTAGTCTTCTGGACTTCCAAAAGTACAAGCTCACCAATACTTCTAGCACTGACGCCAATATTGGCATCAATTGACTGTTGATCAGTCAAATACTGTTGGAGTCTGGTCTTTTTTCCAACCTCCTCTCTCTGATCCTTATTAAGGTAAAGGAGAGCATGAGTTACCAGCTCAGTTAAAGTCAAGTCCTTGTTGAAAGGAATGGCTTGGCAAAGGTAACAGCACATAAGATAGTAGAGAATTATATAAGAGCCCAAACAGTCATGCTCAATGGTGAGCTCCTTGACTTGGGTAAACCCAATTGTAGTAAATTGCGCGGGGCAGCCTGGACAATCACATTTGTAGTGATGGTTTGCCATATTTTTTCTCTGGTCATTGCATATGAAAAGGAAGCCGTCCTTGACAAAGCCAGCACTCCCTTCTTTGTCATAATAGGAAACAATTCAGGGGAAACAGCTGGAACTATAAATTTCCCGTTGACATTGCAGATATTAGCAACTGCATGTAGGTCCCACTCTAGGATAGGCTCCTCCTCCAAGGCTGCAAAACCATGGTCACCAGAGTTGTTTTTGGAGACTCTTTCATTCTCATCTTCATCATTGGAGTGGACGTGCTTCTCCTGGAGATCAGAGGGGGAGTAGACAAAGGGAGAGTGGGGAGGGGTGGGGCTATCAGCCTCAGGCTCAGGGGAAGGTGTGGGGGTCTTTGCAGACGTTTTTTCTTTAGGAGTCTGCTTGAAGAGGGTAGCCTTGGTCTTTCTTGCCTGAGCAGGAGCAATTGTGCTCTTGGGAGCCTTGGGGTAGTGTTGGTGGTAGGCTTGAGAGGCATCTAAGAGTGAATTTGCATCAGAAAAGTTCAAATTTGGGGACAATTTTTAAAGAAAAAAATGAGAATGTGTTAAATATAAAAGTAGTCAATATTTTTACATGGAATTGTAGAGAAACTCTCAAATTATATACCATCAAAATTATTATGTTTTATATTATGTAAAAAGTAAAAATTTATTAGTAGCGCAAGTATGCAAAACTGTGAGTTTTGACTGAAAACTTGCAAGTGAAATGGCGTTTTCAAGATGACGTAATTGAGATGCTGTAGCTCAAAAATATAGTGATTTTGACCATTTTTATATTAAATTAACAAATTTCTGGTGGAGCTACCTCAACCAGGCCAAAGAGTAAAACTTGAATATTTTTAAAACTAGCTTATACAACTGGGGTTAAAAAGTACCCAGTTGTTTAGAGGAGATAAAAGAAATACATATATGCAAAGTTTCAGATGGTTTCTTACATTTTTTATTTAATTAAGATTTAACGTGAAACTATACTTTTTAAAAGTGAAAAGAATGAATTGCAGTGGGGGAATCAATATAGCGTAGTCTTGCGTCATATGTAATTACCCCTTATTTCCCCCTATCCATTGTGTGCATCAAATCTATTGGGTGATATGAAACCCAGTGGAATTTTTAATGGGTACATTTTGCACAACATAAATACCCTCATTACTAAGTAAAATCACTAGTAAAACATTGTATTATTGAAACCCAAATAGCAAAGTTCATACTATGATAAGGAATAAGGCTAGCATATTAAACGTAGATTTTTGAATGGCTGTATTATAGTGGGTAGTAGTATATAAGTGGTGCTAACTTAGGTTGATTTATAATATGGAGTCTTAAATTAATACCATACTTTATTCCCAATTAAAAAGGGAAAAGTTTGGATTTATCACATAAAAGTATGATTGTATAGACAACAAAAACAAAGAACACGCAGCTGCGCCATTTTAATTAAAGCTTAGGCACTGCAGCGCCAACTGAAAATTATCTCAGGTGCTGCTTTGCAAATATTTTTGTTGCCGCAGCGCTGCTTTTCAGTGGGTTGGATTTTTTCTTTACATTTATAAATCTACCACCAATCCAAAATATCTTTTTTCAATTATCCTATTGAGACTAGTGCTTAGAAATATGATTAACAATTAGATTAACATTTTGGGGATTTGAAAATAGCACCGCGGCAGCGCTTGATGTAAAAGTAAAGTGGTGCCATGGCATCTAAAATATTTGCAAGGCAGCGCCTTGAGCTTTTTTTGGGTGGCGTGGTGGCGCTTTATGTGTGATAGAGACGGCGCGGCGGCGCATGTCATTGAGTATTCTGCAGTAATGATCCAAAATCTACTGCCAATTGAATATATATAAATTTTATATTATAAATTTATGACAATGAGGTTGCAGTAATTCTATTCTGTGAGCTCTGTCATGATTGGCATGTTTGATTTTATACTGCTAATTTATGGAGTTGGCTGCTGTAATCCTAATCCGTGAGTTCTGTCATAATTGACATCATTGCTTGATCAAAATTTCCAACATATCCCCTCACTTGACCAAACACTACTTTCTTTCTTTCCAAGATGAACTCAAATAACACCAACAACAACAGCAACACCAGTATGCGCTAAGCCTACAACAAAATGATGGCTTCAATGGACAAAGCAGAGCGGCGCACTTTTCAAAAAAAAGCTGTGCTCAGTTTGTATTGCTTTCTTGAATTGACTTTGGGCCAGTGACTCCCAGTTTTTCAAACAGGACTAAGCAACCACCGTGGCAGCCTCTGAGCGTAGTACTGCGCCAAACTTTAATGCTGGGGATTTTCCTGATGAGGACTTCATGTTTGAGGAGCCTCTTCTTGTCAGCAGTGCGCCCCCTAGTGGCAATCCTTCTGGTACCCAGCACCCCTTTCCTCAACGCCTTCTTTCCACTGGCGCGCCTCCCCCTACCCCATCTGCAATGCTCTGCGCCCGCTGCAACCCCAACAATGTGGTAGTGGACTACCCCAACCTTCTTAGCAAGTTTGGGATCTGCCACCACGAGGAGACAATGTACAGCTTTTTACAGGCTCTTCATTCTGATGAAGATGCAATGACCTCAATTCAGGCAGGGGAGTTATACCACAGCCGGTACAATGCCTCCTGTTTAGCTGCTGAGGTGCATCTAGGGCTGCAGTCAGCTACCCTGGCCCCCAGTGAGATTTCCGCACAATATGCCCATATCATTGCTGTCCGCAATGAGTATATTGACAAGGTGGCTTGGGTTTGGGCTCTTGATCTTGCAGCAGATCCCAGCTTCCACCAGACCTTGGACTTGCCTGTCCAATCCAACACCAACTGTTGCTTCTCCAACACATTCAAGGCGTATCTCCAAGCCATTAACACTGGCAATGCTTCCCTTTACCTTCCTTTGGCTGCCTCAACTTGCCATTTCTATGTGGTATCCTCCTAAAAGTTGCCAGCCTGGCCAACCTGGGTACGCTGGTTGCTGCTTGGAGCATTACCACTCCCTGACTTACCAACTCCGCGCCCCCTACCCCTATCATATTCCTACATAGAAAATGTGTTGATGGACTTCTTCACCATAGGTGCTGCGTTCTCTGCTTGTGGTGGCTTGGGCCGGTTGGTGCCAGTCAGTCAAATCTGCCTTCCCCTTTGCAACTGGTTGTCAATTTCCTGCAACTCTCAGATAGCCTGGGCCCAAATGCTGGTGATCCTGGCTCATGTGCACCAGCGCCTGGACAACAACTGCTACATAATGCCCACCCATGAGCACCCAGTGATTAATATCCAGCGCACCGCCAAGCATCCCCGCCCTGCCAACTGTCAGTCCTCTCCTCCTGCCACGTCTTCTGCTCAGCAGCGTGGAGGCACCTGCAACACAAAGGACTAATCCCACACATCCTGCCTTTTATTGCAATAAACTTGCTTTGCATATCCTCTTTTTTATTGTTTCTATTATTTTTTAGTTCTTATTGTTTATTATATTAAGTTTTTAATTGTTGTAGTTATCTTCTAAATTTAGTGCTTATGGAAATATTGTTGATTAGTGGAGTTTTTATGTTGGGGATTGAAATCTTGCACCGCTGTGGCACTAAATTTAAAAGTAAGACACTGCTGCGGCATAAAAGATGTTTGCAAGGCAGTGCAGTGGCGCCCAAGACTATCCCAAGTTTGCACTGTGGCGCTTTTTAATTGTTTAAGGCGGTGCAGTGGCATTTAAAGCTGGGTAGTTTTGCAGTTGAATTTGCAAAGTTTTGATAACCTTATTTTGATAACAGACTTTTTATTTTGATTTGAGATAGCATTTTTGTGGTGCAGTTTTTTTTGATGGCGTATTTTGGGTATTTATTAAGTGTTTTTATAATTAAAAAATCTTATTTGGATAACACTCTTTTTGTTTTGATTTGAGATGGCATTTCTGTGATGCGGTTTTTTGAGATGCTGTATTAGAAACTAATATGTAAAAAATAACTATTTAATAATTTTTATTAAGTTTTTTTAATTTTGCTGATGTAAATCCCAACACCATCTCAAAAAAATTTCAAGATGGCGTCTTTTGATCTGGCGTTTTTGAATTGATGTATTGCACCCAGAAGGCTTGACCTGCCAACAAGGTTCCAACCAAACAGGTTTGTGACCTGCTCTTGACCTTTCAGTGACCTGTAGCTAAACTAGGAAATCAACTCAAATTACCAAATCCATAAACATGAATAAATGATGATCCTTCACAGTGGATGTCTTGATTTGGTGCTAGACTCATTATTATGATCAAGCCACCTCCCTTCATCATCCAACCGTGTGATCAACACAATTATGTCCCTGTTAATCTTGATTCAAAATGACTATACAATCAATATCTCTCAATAAATATTAGTATCTAGTTTTTAAATACTTTCCCCTTGTAACTCTGCTAAAACAGCACAGTTACAACAACATCAGTGTGGGGTGGCATGCTTGTGATTGCCTTTTTCTTGGCAGAGTTGGGCTTTATTCCTTGGGAAGAGATGGTGTGCCCCAATAATAGAAGCTCTGACCAGAATAATTCTCATTTATAAGGCTTGGCTTTTAACTGGTGTTTGCAAAGGGTAATTATTACAGCACAAAGGTGTTGGAGATGTGTGGTTTGGTCTTGACTAAAGACAATAATGTCAAGATACACAACAACACATTTTCCAATCAGGTCTTCAAAGGCTTTATTCATCAACATGGCAAAGATGGAGAGAGTTTTGATTATTCTAAAGTTCATGACATGGTACTCAATCAATCTGTAGTGTGTGCAAAAGGCAGTTTTTGCCTTGTCTCCAGGTGCAAAGCAGACCTGATTATACCTTGCGGTGAGATTAATCTTACTAAAGACTTTTGCACCTGCAAGTGTATCAAACAGGTTGTTAATTAGCAGCATGGGGTACTTCTTTTTGACTGTCACCTTATTTAGTTCACAATAGTTAGTTAACAGGAAAAGGGATGCATCTTTCTTGGCTATGAAGAAGTCTGCCACCCAATATGGTGAGAGAGAGGGGCAAATGAAGCCCTTATTGAGTGCATCCACAGGTTGTTGATAAAGGGTTTTTTCTTCCTTAGGCATCAAAAAGTAGAGGGTCCTTGCCTTGGGCAGCAACCTTTGTAACTGTACAGCATGTTGTATTTCTCTTGAAGAGGGAAGTTAATCCAGCGTTTATCTAAATACATCCTTGTACTCCTCAAGAAGTGATACGAGTGCTGGAGGTAATGGTGTGTCTGAGGGAGGATATGTTGTGGGTTCAGGGCAAATGACTTACACTGAACATTAGTTAAAGTCCAACTCCCCCTTGAATTTTTAGGAGCCATCCTCTGTGAGGCAAACAAACACAGTGTCATGAAGCAGCTTTTTTATTTTAATGGGGTAGATTTTGAAGCCTACCCCATTCTGGTTGGGTGTGATTACAGAGGTGTCCCAGTTGATGTATGGTGAT
The DNA here is from genome assembly GCA_014839935.2 of Entomophthora muscae. Classification (NCBI taxonomy): domain Eukaryota; kingdom Fungi; phylum Entomophthoromycota; class Entomophthoromycetes; order Entomophthorales; family Entomophthoraceae; genus Entomophthora; species Entomophthora muscae. The sequence continues at coordinate 244,613 of QTSX02002239.1, forward strand.
TATGTTAGACCCAGTAAAGGCCAGCAATGACATTGTGGCTGAGCCTCATTATTGGACCAGAGAGCTTAACCTGGATGTTCCCCATTATCATAGAAAAGGGTACTGTCTTATGAGGGATGGCCACCTTATGGGAGTTATACATGTACTGCCTTAAAGTGGCTGGGCACCCGGTCTAGCTGTTGGGAGTCTGTGAATTCCTGTTTGACCATGGTTTTACTGGCCCCAGTGTCTACCAAATTTTTTTGGGTGTTCCCACAAAAAAAAGAGATGGGTCAAGCAGGCAATTTTATTTGATTAATAACTGGCTTAGAGGAAAGGGTTTTCACTGTGGACTTGTGTTGCAACCAAGTTTCCAGACTTTCCCGCTAATGTATCTCACAATACATAGGGGGTGCTTAATGAGTTGCCCCTTGATGTATCTAACGTCATGGATTAATCTGATGGCAAGATCAAATGGCGGGTACTTTATCCTAATTAGGAGCGCTACCAATTTGACTTGCTGATCCCTGCACAAGTTATTCCTTGGCTTCAAACCTTACATGGAACTTCCCACTATGCCACCCCCTTGTGGCCTTGTGGCTTTCCCCATATAGTATATTAATCACATTATTCTACAAAAAAAACAACACCTTATTATTATTATTCTATCCTTTCTATTGGACTGTTGTCTTCCCCAATTCCAAATACTGAATCCACATTGGTTCAGTTGCAACAGTGGTAGCAGCGGTAAGTTTATGACCTACCTAAAACAAAATTCCCCCAAGAAAGGATGGAGCACGGGCTGTATGGCTACTCCCCAACAAGAGACCTTCCTGCCAATCCCCAAGAAGGCCCCCTGACAAGTACATCATCTATCAAGACCAGCTAGTTCTCACCAGCGTGTACAATTGGCTCCACCTTGGGCAGCATGATGCCAGCGTCACCCTGCCCCAGTCAGATCTGACCCAGTGCATGCTCAACCTTCAGCTAGAATCCTTTGCTGGTGGCGTTGAGGGGGCCAACAAAGTCATTTGGCTCCAATCTACTGAAACTTGCCTTTGCATCTGTCAGGTTCCTGAGCCCATGTGGGTTACCACCTTGTCTGGCCGCCTCATGGGGCCTGCCGCTGTGTGGTTCACCAACTGGGCCAGTCAAGAACTTGATGTTACCTGGGTGGCATTTTGAGACGCTGCCAAGTCCTACTACATCAAAACTTTCTCTCCCATTGTTGTGGGGACTCCTCTTCTAGAAATCAAACAAACTGGCTCTGTTCCTGAGTACCTTGCTGCCTGGCAACAAGCTCTTGCTGCCGCCCCCAAAGCTGTGACTGACGGAAATGCAATGCTACTCACTCTCATCATCAGTGGGTTAAAGCCCCATATCTGCAAGTGGGTCCCTGTAGGTTGTTGTACCTCCATTGACAACTGCTATAAGGCCATTGTGGAGGCCAACAACCAGGCCTCAATGAGCTTCTTCTGTATCAGTGACGCTCCATCTCAACCACATATCACACCTGGCAATGGCCACAATCAAGTAGGCTGCTGCCAGCCCCGTCAGCAGGATAATGGGACTAAACGCCCCCGCAAGGGGGAGCTTCAGCTAGCGCAGATTGAGGACCTGGGAAAAGCCTGGGGGTTGTAGCAACAAGAGGCCTTGCAACCCCACCTGACCCATCCTCTCAATCCCTGCTTGTGAAGAATCCCTGCAACTACAACATTCATGAAGTCAAAGCCCTAGACGTCTTTCAAGTCCACAGTGACAACCCCATATTGCAAGCAAGTCACTCCTCAAATAAAGTAACACGCTTGTCCTATCCCTTCTGTCTCCGTGGGAACACCCACAAATTACTGGTAGATACCAGGGCCTACCACACTATGGTGGACCAGACATTTGCCGACTCTCAGCAGTTAGACCATGTGCCAAGCAGATTCAAGGCAGTACAGGTGGCTGACTCCTGCAGAGTTTCAATCACCCAAAAGACGGTACCCTTCTCTGTGAGAATGGGGAATGTCCAGGTCAAACTCTCTGGGCCAATCATGGCAGGGCTCAGCCACAACGTAATTGCTGGCTTCAACTGGCTTTGGCACAACCGTCCCTACATCAATTGGGATACCTCTGTCATCACCCTCAACTGAAATGGGGTGGGATTCCAGATTTATACTGTGGAAATGAGCAAGTTACTCCATGATACTGTTTTTACCAGAATAACAGAGACAGGTTTGTAAAATTTCAAGGGGGGAAAACTAGACTTTAATCAATGCTCAGTTTAATTTATCCGTACAGAACCAACTGCAGTTCCTCCCTTGACCTCCTTGCCACCACCAGCGCTTGTCGCACTCCTCAAGGAGTACAAGGATGTGTTCAGTGAGAAACTTGAACAACTACCTCCTCCCTGAGAGATTCAGCAAGCTGTACAACTTCAAGGGTTGTTACCTAAAGCTCAACCATTATACTGTCTCACACCAAAGAAAGATGAAACCCTTTGCCAGCACCTTGTGGACACACTTGATAAGGGCTTCATTTTTCCCTTGCTCTCTCCATACGGGGCGGCTGTCTTCTTTGTAGCCAAGAAGGACGGGTCCCTTTGCCTGGTCACAGACTATTGCGCCCTAAATGAGGTGATGGTTAAGAATAAGTACCCCCTGCCGCTGATTGATAACCTTTTTGATACACTTGCAGGTGCAAAGGTCTTCAGCAAGATCAATCTCACTTCAGGGTACAACTAGGTCCTCATTGCACCAGGGGATGAGGCAAAAACTGCCTTCCGTACGCGCTATGGGTTGTTTGAGTGTCGTGTCATGAACTTTGGAATGACCAACGCTCCTTTCACCTTTGTCATGTTGATGAACAAAGCATTTGAGGAACTGATTGGAAAATGTGTGGTGGTGTACCTTGACAACATTATTGTCTTCAGTCAAGATCAAACCACACATCTCCAACACCTCTGTGCTGTCCTCAACACCCTTTGGAAAAACCAGCTAAAAGTTAAGCCTTCCAAATGCAAGATCCTCAAGTCTAAGCTGCTATTCCTTGGGCACACTATCTCTGCCCAAGACATAAAGCCCAACTCTGCCAAAATCAAAGCAATCACCAGCATGCTGCCTCCCACTGATGTGGGCCAGGTGTGGACATTCTTAGGCATGGTTGCCTATGTACGCAAGTTCATCCCCAATTGTTGGGAACTAATTGCACCCCTCACTGAGCTCCTCAATACCAAACAGCGCTTCCAGTGGACCCCTGTCAGAGATCAAGCCTTCAAGATGTTGAAGCAAAGGCTCACAACAGCACCAGTATTGCAGTTTCCCAATCAAAACTGACAGTACAAACTCAAGACTGATGCCTCAGACAGGGCCATAGGGGGCGTGCTAAGGGTAGAAACTGACAATGGCGTCTTCCTCCCTGTGGCATATGAGTCCCAGAAACTTACTGACTTGGAACAATGCTATCCTGTTCATGATAAAGAGCTGGCAGCCATTGTACACTGTGTTGAGAAGTGGTGCTGTTACCTGGAAGGAGCTACCTTCCCACCCCGCGTCCTGACAGACCACAAGTTGCTCCAGTACTTCAACACACCGTCCCACTTAGTACGCCGCCAAGCAGGATGGGTTGAGCACTTTTCCCCTTACCAGTTGCGCATTGATTACAATCTTGGGAAGGAACTTGTCACAGCTGACGCTCTTTTGCAACTCTACGTAGCGTCCATCACTGGGGACAATGGGTTGGATACAGATTAAGCCATGTGCTACCTCTGCCCAGAAGCAACCTTCTACAAGGGCCTTAACTTGATCACTATCTCCAAGTTGAAGGACAACAAAATTCAGTTCACCACCAATGCTGGTAACATCTTCAGCCAGGCAAAGACAAGTGAGAAGACGCCTTACATTCCCACCACGCAACAAGGCAACATAATATTGCACTACCACCAAACCCTGCATCACATCAGAGGGCGTAACCTCTTCAAGATCATGAAATGGAAGATCTGGTGGCTGCGCATGCGTCAAGACATCTTGGATCTCCTTGAAATGTGTGTGTTGTGCAAAAAGAACACGTCCAAACCTGCACCCCCAAGTCTGTCCTGCCCATCAAGGCCATGGAACTCTTTGAACAATGGGCCCTTGACATTATAGGGCCACTCCCTGAAGACATACTAGGGAAGAAGTACATTATCACTGCCATCAACTACTTCACTTGCTGGCCAGTGGCCTGGGCAATAACCAACCACACTGCCACTACTGTTACCTGCTTTATTGGCAAGGAAATTGTGGCCCGCTTTGGATAACCCAAACGCCTCATCACAGATGGTGGCCCTGAACTCATTGGGCATGTCATGAAGGCATACTGTGACAAGAAAGTGCTCTAACATATAGTTAGAACCCCCTACTATCCTCAAGCCAATAGACGCATGGAACAGTTAAATGACTCACTGGTTCAACTGATTGCCAAGCTCTCACAAGAGCACCCCAACACCGCATGGACTGAACACCTACCCACTGCTCTACTTATCCTGCAAGCAAGAATCAACAGGGGAACAGGGTTCAGCCCCAGCACCCTGACCTTTGGAACACCTGACAGTCTGACAGGGGTTGAACAGGGAAAGCTACAGTCCAGGGTTCCTGACAAGCCTCCCCTAGTAACAACTCCATCCCTAGACCAATGGCGCGCCAAAGCCTGAGAAATTGAACACAAGCAGATTTAGGGGGGACAAAGCACCTCAAAGCTAGATACGCCGTAGGTGACCCTGTCTACACCCTCAATCCCAATTCTGCCAAGTTAGAACCCAATCACCTAGGGCCCTTCAAGATAGCTGCCGTCTATGACAATCACACTTACCAACTTGAAGATGCCCAAGGAAACACCAAGAAGCTTCACCATGATTGCTTGCGCCCCTGCTGCGTCATCCCCACACAAAAGCTGTTTGTGTGGACCTTCCCAGACCTTCTGCAGACTCCGGTCTTGATCTCTGACAACAAGCAGGGGGCAGGGGGTGTTGCAACCAAGTTTCCAGACTTGCCTGCTAATGTATATAATGTTATGGATTAATCTGATGGCAATATTGAATGGCGGGTACTTCATCCTAATTAGGAGTGCTACCAATTTGACTTGCTGATCCTGCACAAGTTATTCCTTGGCTCCAAACCTTACATGGAACTTCCCACTATGCCACCCCCTTGTGACTTTCCCCATATAGTATAAAAATCACAATATTCTACAAAAAACAACACATTATTCTTATTATTCTGTCCTTTCTATTGGACTGTTGTCTTCCCCAATTCCAAATACTGAATCCTCATTGGTTCAGTTGCAACACTTGGAATACGTCTAAGGTCTTTGCCTTGTGCACATTGTAATTGCAGGGATTCTTGGCAGGAAGAGATTGAGAGTGTGAGTCAAGCAGGGTTGCAGAACCTCTTGTATCTACAATCCCCAGGCTTTTTCCAAATCCTCAATTTAGACCAACTGGAGCTTCCCCTTACAGGGGTGCTTGGCCCCATTTTTCTGTTGACAAGATTGGTGGCAGCCTACTTGGCTGTGAGCGCTGCCAGGCACAGGACAAGGTTGAGAGGGGGCATTATTAGATCTTTGAACCCCCATTGAGGCCTAATTGTTAGCCTCTACAATGGCTTTGTAGCAATCATTGACAGAGGTGCAGCGTCCTACAGGGACCTATTTACAGATATGGGGCTTTAGCCCATTGACAATGAGAGTGAGTAGAATTGCATTTCTGTCAGTTATGGCATTGAGAGGCGCATAAAGTGCTTGCTGCCAGGATGAGAGGTATTCAGGGACACTGCCTGTCTTCTTGATAGCAAGTATAGGGGTTCTTGCTACAATTGGCAAGAAGGTTTTGCTGTAGCAGTATCTGGCAGCTTCCCTGAAGGTGGTCCAAGTAACTTTGTGTTCCTGACTGTCCCAGTTGGTGAACCATACTGTAGCAGGCCCTGTGAGGCACCCAGAAGCGGTGGCAACCCATATGGGTTCAGGTACTTGACAAATGTGGAGGCAGGTTTCTGTGGAGTGGAGCCAACTGACAATGTTAGCCTCTTTCACACCACCTGTAAAAAAACTCTAGTTGGAAATTCAGCATATGTTGTGAGAGGTCCAAATGTGGTGGTATGACACTGGTGTTGTGTTGCCCTAGGTGAAGTCAATTGTAAATGCTTATGAGTACCAACTGTTCCTGATATATAATGTATCCCTTGGGGATATTTTCATCAGGGATAGGGAGGAAGATTTCCTGGTGTGGAGTAGTCATACAGCCCGTACTCTGTCCTTTCTTAGTGGGACTTTTTTTATAGGTAAATTGTGAACCTACCACTTCTACCACTGTTGCAACTGAACCAATGATAGTTTGGTATTTGATTGGGGAAGACAATAGTCTAATAGAAGAGACAATAATGAGAAAAATAAGATGAGGTTTATTAATCAATATTGTGACTAATATACTATGCAGAGAGCCACAAGACCACCAGGGGGTGGCACAGTGTTGAGCAACTTGGGTTATTGCTGGTATGTTCAAAGCTACAGATAGATGTTAGCCTTGCTAATGTACTCTGCCTAATCCTATGCAAGAGCACTACAGACTACAATAAAATATAACTTTGAAGATAATTACGTTCATTGAAACTGGATTATGATCTAGCCAGCAGCTGCAATCTATCCAGGTGTAACTATGAACTTTTTTTATCCTTTCAAGCGTCTGTATCAATATATAATGCAACAACCTTCTTCTTGTCCTTTCAGATAATTCTTAGTGGATAACTTTTTAATAGGCTTATCCTTGCTGTCTACACCTATCCTGATTGGCTGTCCCTTGCATGTGTTCTGCTACTGGCCTTAGCAAGGCGTACATGGCACTTCAGCTACAGCCTACACTCTTCTTGAGCTAAACTACTGGCAATTATTGATTTTCTGTATCTTAAGCGCTTATCATGGCACTAGGAAACTACGCCATATTTGGTTGATGCTTAGAAATGGTCCCTGTTTTATACTCTTACATTGGAATTTAGAATTACAGTATTTCATTTCCAAAGCTTAATTAGTGATCCTTTTCTGGCTGACAAGCCTTCTGCTTATTAATGCAACAGTTTGAATTGGGGATTATACACTGTATAATAGCAGACTCAATCCAATATTGACTTGTGTTTTGAATGCCGCCATTCACCATGTTTTGATTTTGCTTTTGTAGGGTTATTTTGAGGATGAATCCCTCTCTTTTGCTTTTGCCCTTTGAAATGAGGCTAGCTCTTAATTGGTAAATACAATTGTTTGGTTTCCTGATTCTGTGCAGCTCACTTGCCCCACTCATGCTTGTGGCGAGTGATCCTACTGTCCATGTACTGTATTGTGGTAAAGCTATACAGTATATAATCTCAATTTCTATGCCAAATAAAATTTAAGTTCTATTCAAATTTTTTCTTTGTGTCTCCACGTACTTTGGCGCCCCTCTAGCCACTTCTATCAGATATTATTCATTCAGGGCCACAGGGTAATCACATAGCCTTCCCTGCCATTCTAACTAAGACTTAGTAGAAATCTAATCCTAAGGTTAGGATTTCCTGTTGTAACTCTGTGCCACACCTCAAATCACAACAAAAAAATGGTGCTCACTACAGGGGCTGTAAGCCCCTTGGTTGTCCTTTTTGCAACAACGTTTTCAGGACCTTTGCCTCCTCCCATACAAGAGCCAACTTTGCCTGAAATTAACAGTCCTTATATTGAGGAAGACATTGCTAATCTGCCTATTTTACCTGCTTTACTGAACCTTGGGAGTTGTCCCTGCCTAGTGGTCTACCCTTTGGGTACCTCTTACTTGGAACAAGTCATGGCAGTAGCCCTTGGGATAGCCCGTGACGGAGCTATTCCTTGCCTCCAGCTTCAGTTCAGCCAAGCAGAATACTAAAAATTGATTGTAGCTCCACAATTTCCACAGCATCTCCTCTCAGCAGCTGGCTCTGCTGAACACTTATTGCCATCCTTTGTACAATCCATCTTAGCTCATCATCAAATGGTATTAGGGCTCCACGCTCAGGAGATTTCATTGATACAAGCCGCCGTCACTCATCACTGGGACTAGTTTGCAGCCTACAAGCAGTGAATCCACTCCCTGTGCTCCTTAGTATCTGAAAATCAGCACAACTCTGTCACCTCCCAATCCTACTTGGTCAACTCCATTGAAAAAATGTGCCAGTCTATCCCTGAGTATGTCAGAGAGTGTCTTCATGAGTTCCACCAGTTGGAACAGCCCTGGCACACCCAAGTATATTCCACTCTAAACACCTATCTCATCAACTTATAACAACTTGTGCAGCATCTCAACAAGTTCAGTGCTTACTCCTTCAATCAACTACAGCAAGTAGCAGTCTATTCTGCAAAGGGCCTCTGCAAACTTAGCAAAGAATTTGATCAAGAAAAGGCTGCTACTGCTGCTACCATTGCCAAACTCCAGACTCAAGTAAATGAACTGTCAACCTGCAAATTAGATGCTCCACCTTCTCCTCCATCTGATGAGTTAGCAGATAGAAAAAAGAGGCTCTGTGATGCCATTTGAGAGTTAAGAACATTCACCTGCAGTCAGGATTGCCCTACCAAAGCCCCTCAGCCTGATCTTCAAGTGCTTGCTCTGACGACTCAAGTTACTGACTTACAACAAGAGGTTGCTACCTTGAGTGAGTTGATGGTGTCTGTTGTTAGTCCAACTGGGGTTGTTGGTAAATATGGCTGTTGCACTGGCTTTTCAGGAGCCCCTGCATTCATTGTGCTAGAGAGTTGATAGCTCTAGCTAATGAGGTGGATCATCAGAAACAAGACCATTCTGAGCTTGATAAAGACGTACAAGAAATTAATGAGTTAATTGATTCAGTAAATGACAGGTTTGCCTGTTGCCTTTTGGTGGGTTTGTCTCTTACATCCCAACTGGCTGAACTGTCCTTGGTAGTAACAGCACAGGACTAGCTCCTGGATTTTACTGAGCAACAGACCACCCTAGCTAATAATAAAGGCACCTGCACTGCTGAAACCGTGACTACCCTTGAAGATGGTGTTTGCTAACTGTGGGCCAGACAGACCCCCAACAAGTCTGAAGCATAATTCTCCCCACACATAAATGTACTCAATAGCAACAATGGTGACCCAACTCCAGAAGCACACTTCAAGCCTACCTTCAAGCAAGTCTTTGACCCCAAAACCTCAACCATTGCAGTTTTCCTAACTATCTATGAAACTGTCATAAGAAGAGTCTCAGACGAGGTTAAGAAAGAACACATTCTAACCTGTCTACATCCAACTTGTCAAGAGGTAGTAGTGCCAGAGCTGCCCACCATTGAGACCTGGGAAGATATGAAGCAACTTCTGATTAACAAATTTGGTGGCAACCTTAGTTTGGAAGTGAAGAAGGACGCCTTCATGCACATTGCTTTCAAGCCAAAGGAGACTCTAGCTAATTTGCAGATATATTCTACATGGAAGGACAACAACTGATCACAAGCCGCCAATTGACCGCTCATGAGGCATACATGGCTTGTGCTCAAGCCCTCAAGGTTAACCAGCTCATGTGTCTTCACTTCAAGGCCCATAAATCCATGCTTTCTTCTATGAAGATCATAAAGACACTATTGCAGGATATGCACCTTACCTATTCTGGGTAGGTTGTGCAGTAGAATTGTGCCACCTCTACCTCTGGTTTCTTTTCACGTGGCCTGCGTATCCTTACCATGAACTCACAGAATCCTCCTCAACACCAGGGTTTCCATAACTGTGGACAGATAAGTCACCATTCCTGAGTCTGCATCAATCCTCAAGTTGAAGGAGTTGACCCCAAAGAGCAGGCAGGAAAAGAATAGTCAACCTAGAGGCAGAGACACTCTCAGTTGACAATTCTTCCCAGTCTCCTTCAATTCTCCCCTCTATTGCTGACTCTGAGCCTGCTGACACTGAGGCTCCTCTCATTCTGCTGCTATTCCACAATATCCCTGATGACTCTGGCATGGATGATTCTGATTTAGAAGATATCAACACCTATGGTATTCAGTCCTAGTTGTCCCTGAAACTATTGCAGTCCCTTATAAGCTGTTTTCTGGGAAAGCAACAATGACTGCCAAGCCTCTGCCTGAAGTCAAGGAGGTTGTCTCTTGTCCTTACCTCACTCAAACCAAGAGGTCTCCTGTGCTTGTTAAATCTTCTGAAGAAGCTGCTGAGGTTGCTGATGCTGTGTTTAAAAATGTCTCAGTCTTGCTCCCCCTCCAGACAGTCTATAAGGAGTTCCCAGGCCTAAGATGCATGATCAAAAAGTGGGACAAAGAACTAGCAGAAGCCTAAGACATTCTGGCTGTCCTCCCTCCCTTTAGTTGTACTACCACCTGTGTCAAAATATCCATCCAAAAGGTGAAAATTAAGGCTATCTTAGACACAGAGTCTCCTGTTAATGTTGTCTCTTCAAAGCTTGTCAAGAAGCTCAAACTTTCCCTCAACCTTAACTATCATCAGTTGTATGGCACAGCTGGGCTATCCATTACTTGCACTTTAGGAGCTTATTCTGCTCTTCCCATACACTTTGGAAAACTACTCTTGGCTGCGCCTGTTGTTGTCTTGGAGAATGAGAGCTATGAACTTCTATTTGGTGCAAAATTTCTTAGGGAATATAATGAGATCATCAACTTAAAGGACAGCTACCTCTCTATCTTAGGGTACAAGGTCTCTCTGATCTTTGAAGAGCTGATTAAAGTTTCCAGGAAGCACCTCAAGACATGTGCCTTGGAATATCCCACTGGTGTTTTCACTTTAAAATACTGTACCCATTCCTCCAACATGAAGTGCCCTCCTATGACTTGTCCTGCGTCTGAAGGGATTCCTCTCTTGGCCACTTCTGCTGTGACTATTCCTTCCGGGTCTCAAGCTACCCTAGATCCCCAAATATTGTATGAGCTGCACAAGTGTACATTCCTAGAGTTGTACTCTCCTCCCTTGCTAGGACACAATGAACCCTATCTCTCTCCAGGAATCTTGGATGTCTCTCATAAAGACCCTGTTCAACTGCTGGTTGCCAACTTGACTTCTCTCCCCATAAATGTGTCTAGAGGGCAGGTTGGTGGGTTTTGAATGCTCCTGAAGTCCTATCCCTACATCTCTTTGGTATATTCCAGGACTTTAACTTACCTGAGGATGAGCCACAAGTCCTATCATTGTTCACTGCTCAAGACTTCCCGCAGCTATCTCTGGTTCAACAGAAAGAGGTGCTTGACCTACTGAATCAGTTTTTGGATATCTTTGCTAAAGATAGTACTTATTATGGTTTAGCCAAAGGCGTCATTTACCAGATTGATACTGGTGATGCTCCCCCCTTTTGCGCTAAACTCTACCGCTGCAGTCATTAAATGATGCTCAGTTGTCTAAAGAGCTCAAAAAACTTCTAGAAGCTGGAATGCTTGCTCCTTCCCAAAGTCCATGGGCCTCTCCCTTGCTCATACTTAAAAAGAAGGATGGAGGTTATGCACTTGTGATGGACTACTGACGCCTGAATTCTTTAACCAAAAAGGATTCCAACCCCTTACCACGCATTGATGATGCTCTCCGCCGCCTTGGGGGCTCCAAGTTCTTCTCTACCATGGACCTAGCCTCTAGCTACTGGCAAGTTGATCTCTCTCCCAAGGATAGACATAAGACTGCGCTCATCACTTCCAATGGATTGTTTGAGCCTACACAAATGCTACAAGGACTCTACTATGCTCCAGCTACTTTCCAACAAGCCATGGACTCCATTCTCTGTTATTTTAAGTTCTTTGTGCTCTTGTGTGCTCTTGTGTACTTAGATAATATAACTGTCTTCAGTGCTACCTTTAACAACCACCTGGTCCATCTTAAGGAAGTTTTCATAAAGATTTGTGAAGCTGGACTTAAGTTAAAGCCATCTAAGTGTTCCTTCTTCAAGGAATGCCTTGAATTCTTAGGGACATGAGGTGACTCAGACAGGAATCTGCCTCATGACTAAGAAAGTTGAGGTCATTGACAAAATGCTTATGCCTGCCAACCTGCAAGAATTCCAAGTCTTTCTGGGCATGATGGAATACTACAGACAATTAATCCCTGATTTTGCTGGCACTAGCAAACCCTTGGTCCAGCTGCTGTGTAACGTCCCTTTTGAATGGACTGCCAGCCAACAACAAGCCTTTGAGACCCTCAAACAAAAACCCAAAGAGGCTCCCATCCTAGTATATCCTGACTACAATAAGGAATTCATCTTATATACTGATGCTAGTGACCTGGCTATTGGGGCTATCTTGGATCAATTGGGTGATGAAGGTGTGGATCATCCTGTAGCTTATACCTCTTGTGTCCTGAATAAGCATGATAAGAACTACAGTGTGAACAGAGAAGGAGTGTCTTGCTGTGCTGCATGCCATCAAGCAGTTCTGCCATTACGTGTATAGCACCCATTTCACTGTGGTTACTGACCGCGCTTTGCTCAAATAGCTACAGCAAATCAAGGAACCAGAAGTACAACTAGCTAGATGGGCTCTCTGCCTGCAAGGATACAACCTCACTGTGCTGCACCGCCCCAGGATTTAACATCAAAATGCTGATGGATTATCCAGAATGCCCATCCTTGCCCTACACCCTGCTGAGGCTGACAGGCTGTACAAACTAATTGGATATCCTTCTTCATGGGAAAATGAGACAGAAGAAGTTTGATTTGCCCTTTCTAAGTTATCTGAAGACACCCTCATTTGTGATAATCAGCTTTTCAAGAAAGTACAAGACCACTACTTGCCTTATGTAAGGCCTAGTCTTTGCCTTTTGGTGGTGCTTCATGCACATAAGGAGACAGGACACAGAGGCGTTGCCAAGACTCATGCCTGGCTCCTGAAGAAATACTTCTGGGAAAATCTTCACCTGCTGATTCCAGATGTTATTGCTATTTGCCATGATTGCCAGCTCTAACAACCTTGAGCTGCTGCTCACAATTTCAAGCTAGTCCCCCCTCAAGACGCATTTCACACTGTCAGTATTGACGCTGTAGGTCCTCTCCCTTGCTCTTGCTCTGGTTGCTGCTTTATCCTAATTGCTGTTGATCATTTTAGCAAGTGGGTAGAAGCTTGCCCTACCAAAGACATCACTGCCATGACAACCGCTGCCTTCCTGTTGCAGAATGTTTTCTACTGCCATGGCTGTCCCCAGGTGCTGCTGTCAGACAACAGAACTAACTTCAATGCCAAGCTGGTAACCTATGTTGTTGAAGCTCTGGGGTCTCACCAGTCTTTCTCTGCCCCCTATAATCCTTCCACCAATGGGGCAGTTGAGCGCGCAAACTCAACTTTGGTTTCTATCATGAGGAAACTCACTTACTCTGACGCCACCAACTGGGATCTATACTCAACTGCTGCTCTCTTTGCCTATTGCCTTAGCAAACATTGTGTCACCAGGTATTCCCCTTTTGCTATGCTGTATGGTTGTGAAGCCACTACTCTGTTGCTCTTGGGGGCCCCCTACTCTCCTCTGATAAGGCCATGAACCCTGATGATCATATCAAAGATCTAGTCAATTGAATCATTGATATTCAGGCCTCTGCCTACATGTCTGCCTATAAGACCAAGCTGCTTGAGCTCTCCCCTGACAATGCTGGGAGATCTTCCCTGCCTGAGTTCAACATTGGGGACCACATTCTTTACTATCAACATAGAGTAGGAGGACGGACTCATAAGCTAGACTTGTTGTGGATTGGGCCCTTGGAAGTGACCTTCAAACGAGGGTCAGAGTATACTGTAAAGCTCCTCTCTAGTGGTTGATTGTTTCCTTGTGTGCATGCCAAGTTCCTCTGCAAGTACCACCCCCTAAGGCCAATCTAGAGGGGGGCAATGTTGTGAATGCCGCCATTCACCATGTTTTTATTTTGCCTTTGTTGGGTTATTTTGAGGATGAATCCCTCTCTTTTGCTTTTGCCCTTTGAAATGAGGCTGGCTCTAAATTAGGAAATACAATTGTTTGTTTTCCTGATTCTGTGAAACTCACTTGCCCCAAACATGCTTGTGGCAAATGATCCTACTGTCCATGTACTGTATTATGGTAAAGCTACACAGTATATAATCCCAATTTCTATATCCAATAAAATTTAAGTTCTATTCACATTTTTGTCTTTGTGTCTCCATGTACTTTGGCGTCCCTCTAGCCACTTTTAGCAGATATTATTCATTAAGGGCCACAAGGTAATCACATAACCTTCCCTGCCATTATAACCAAGACTTAGTACAAATCCAATTGTCAAAACTGCAGGCTCAACCCGCCAGCAAGGTTCTAACCAAGCAGGTTTGTGACCTGCAATCCAATTATCTGGTTACTTGAAGCCAGACTAGGAAGTCAACTCAAATTACCAAATCCAACAACATAAACAGAGAATGACCCTTTACAATGGATACCTTGTTTTGGCGCTTGACTCATTACCAGGATCAAGCCACCCCCTTCACTATCCAAACCGTGTGATCACCAATCCTGTTCCTAATATCCACTGATTCACTATGACTATATAATCACTATATCACAATAAAGATAATTATCTAGTTTCTAAACATTTTCCCCTTGTAACTCTGCTAAAACAGCACAGTTACAACACAATCCTAAGGTTAGGATTTCCTGTTGTGACTCTGTGTCACGCCTCAGAGCACAACAACTTGTAGATCATCCACCATATAATTCTGAATCAAACCAATAAGGAACCAATTATACACCGTGTAATTCTGATCTAAACTTGGTATTTCCTAGCCATTTGCACATCACTTGTTTGATATGATCATATACACCTTTCAACCTGGGTGGGACTGATTTGATACAATGTTCAGAGTATGAAAAGAGAGATATACAATTGATGATCTAGTGATTACACACTGGTTAATCAATGATAATCACTATAACAGCTAACAATTATATAGCATATAATAGCTATATCAATTATAATAAGCTAGTGATTATACGGTGTATAATCACTACACATATAGGAATGATAATCAAGTAATAATATGGCTTATAATCACTACACATATAGAAATGATAATCAAGTGATAATATGGTGTATAATGTTGCATCTAATATAATAAACTAACTATTACACAGTGTATAACTGTCATATCAATTATAATATATTGGTAATTATATGACGTAAAATTACTACACTTAATAGAATATTAACCTAGTGATAATACAGCGTGTAACTAATAAAGATCTGTGTGTGATTATTAGCCTGATCATTTTTGGTCAATCAGCCTAATCTCACACACAGTGACGGGTATCTAGGTAAGGTTTGAAGCTGAGTAATATCTTGTGCAGGAATAAATGCTGTAAAATTTACAATGCTCCTAATTAGAAGATAGTGCCTGCAATTTGACATTTTAATCAAATTGATCCATGTCATTAGATATATCATGGGGCAACATTGAGTGCCCCCTGTGTATTGTGAGATACATTGGCAGGCAAGAGGAGAATCTTGGTTGAAACACTAGTAAATGTCTTATTTCATCCAGCTTTATTATTATTTCAAACAAATTGTGTGCTTCTGCTTTAATCCCCATCATTATAAAAAGACCTAGATAAACAATTAAGTGAAGTTTCTGCCCTGCAAATAGGGCAGAGTACTCATAAAATTTATTATATAGGGTTTGTATTTTATTTTTAAGGGACGTGGTAGCAAAGGTTTTTTATAGTTGGTGGTATTCTAGTCTTGTTGGAGCACCAGGAGGCCCCAAAGTCTCCAAGGACACCCACAACAGCAGGCAGGACGGTAGACAAGCTATAGGTAAGGAAGGTTGATTTTTCTTTTAAATTTTTTAGGACATGTGTATTCTGTTGTGAAACAGAAGCAGACTTATTCTTGTCCTCTCTCCATTTTAGGTAATTTTTAGTATGGCACAGTTGATGAAATCCCAGACAAGGAGGACAAATAGCTTGCTGAATTTTGAGAGAATAATGTACTGGTTATGGTGGAGCTTAGGGGCTGCGGCCAAAGCTGCTTTCCACCATTTGGTGTCATCTGGTTTATGCTGGAGCTTTTTGAGTTGGAATGAGGTGATAGAATAATTATGCTTGGATTTTTTTTATCATTTTTGGTGTGGGCAGCTGGTGTCAGGACCAGCTGACGCTCTATGTGGGGAACATAACTGCTTTAAAAGGTCTGGGTCATGTAGGGTTTTAGGTATTGATGGACTACTCATTTGTTCTCTTCTATAAATAAAAAAGTTATTATAATCTTTTAATATTTAATATTTTATTTTTTACTTTCTTCTATATCTTTACCTGTTGCCCCCTTGACATGGGCTGCTTCACAGGATTTCTTATTTGATGGTCACTGGTCTTCTTCTGTTGGTTTATGTTTCTTTTTGTTTTTAGTTGCTCAAACATCTTGGAATCCTTTGACCACACCTCTGCAGTTGCAAATCCCTGTGGCTTGAACTGTAGGTCAGCAAGAGCATCTTTCTGTACATTATGGATCCTGGTTGCAAGTTTTTCAGTTGTATTTGGTATCTTTCTCTTTATTTCCTTCACATTAAGTTTTTTCAGTTTATCACCTTCTAGCACCACCTCCTTGAGCATGACCTTCACCTTTTGATTAACCTCCTTGATTTTGACTACCACTGTGTCCAGCTTCTTGATCATTGCCTCTAATTCTGACATGTTTTCCTTGTTCTTATTACTGCAACCAAGTTTACCTCCTTGTCTAATAACATATTTTGCAATACACAGGGGGTGCTTGAGGAGCTGCTCCTTGACGTATCTAACGGCATGGATTAATCTGAAGGCAATATCAAACTGCAGGTACTTCCTCCTAATTAGGAGCGCTACTAATTTGACCTGCTGATCCCCATAAAATTTATTCCTTGGCTTCAAACCTTACATGGAACATGTCACTATGCCACCCCCTTGTGGCTTTCCCCATATAGTATATTAGTTACAATATTCTACAATAAGAAAGACCTTATTCTATTCATTTCTGTCCTTTCTATGGGGCTGTTGTCTTCCTCAATCAGATACTGAAATCTTATTGGTTCAGTTGCAACATTCTCTCAACCCCTTTTATATCAATAAAAATATCCCAATAAACTATCTATTATATTGTATCCAATAGAGATTTAATAAATTATCTGATTTTAATTATGAATTTTTTTAGCTTTAAGTAATACTATTCATTTGATATTGATATTCTATATATTGTTTTTATATACCAACCAATTCCAGGTATCCTGAACAACATGTTTTAGGTTCATGTACATGCTTTGTCCAAGTATAACATGATTTTTTCTCAAATCAGTATGCCAATTTTGACCCAAAGTACACATTTATTAAAAAATAATCACTTTTACAGGTTATATGTAGATCAAATATTTCAGAGTGTGTAAATAAACCCTGTGAGATTAGGCTGATTGACCACAAATAATCAGGTTAATCATTGCACGCAGATTTTAATCAGTTACACACTGTATTATTACTTGGGTATCATTATATTAAGTGTAGTAATTATACTCTGTATAATCACCAATATATTATAATAGATATGAAGTTACACACTGTGTAATTGTTATTATATTATAATAGATGTTACTATTATACGCTGTATTATCACTGATCATCATTCCAATGTGTACTGATTGTACGCCGTATATTTCTTGCTTTATTATAATTGATGTAACTATTATACACCGTATAAATGTTAGCCGATATAGTGAATATCACTGATTACACAGTGTGTAATCACTAAATCATCAATTGCATATCAACTATTCTACCCTACTGGATGTTGTATCAACTCAGCCCCACACAGCCTGATGGACATATATGTTCATATCAAACAAGTGATATACAAATGGCTAAGAAATACCGAGTTTGAATCAGTATTACACGGCGTATAATTGGGTTCCTTATTGGTTCAGGTCAGTATTACATGGCGGATAATCCTCTGAGTCACTAATGGATCAAGCCTGCTATTATACGGTGTATAATCCCTAATTTGACTTGTTGCATTAATAAGCAGAAGGTTTGCCAACCAGAAAAGGATCACTTATTAAGCCCTGCAAATGGAATACCAGAATTCTACCTTCCAATGGAGGAGGGCTGAACAGGGACAATTTCTAAGCATCAACTAAATACGGCGTAGTTTCCCAGCGCAGTAATAGGCGTGTAAGATACAGCCAATTGATAAATGACAGTAGGCTAGCTCAAGAAGAGCGTAGGCTGTAGCTGAAGTGCCATGTACGCCTGCTAAGGCCAGTAGCATATCACGTGTCAAGGATAGCCAATCAGGATAGGTGTAGCTAGCAAAGATGGACCTATTGCAAAGGTAGCCACCGAGAACTGTCTGAAAGGACAAGAACAAGGGTTGTTGCAGTATATATTGATATAGACACCTGAAAGGATGAAAAACAAGTTCATAGTTACACCTGTATAGATTGAAGCCGCTGGCTAGATTGTACTCCAGTATCAATAAACGTAATTATCTTCTAAGTTCTATTCTATTGTAGTCTGTAGTTCTCTTGCATAGGATTAGGTAGAGTACATTGGCAAGGATAACATCTATCTTTAGCTTTGAACATATCAGCAATATCACAAGTTGCTCAACAAACTCATTCTTAGTATCATGAACAGCATGTTTTGTTTATGTACATGGTTTGTCCAAGTGCAATATAGTTTGTTCTTAACTTGGTATGCTAATTATGTGTGGAGTAAAAATTTATTAAAAAATAATCATACTCAGGGGTTATATGTAGATCATACAGTTCAGAGAGTATATGCAGTGAGATGAATTATTTTTATTAATTCTATTGTTTTCTATTATAACTTTAATATTTTTATAGCACTACACTAAAGTGAATTTAAAAATATTAAAGTTATAATGGAAAATAATAGAATTAATCAATATTAAAGCAGCCAAATTTAACTTTTGACATGATTAAAACCAATCATCACTGTAGTTAAAAGTAAAATATATTGTATCTCAATTAAAACACCTATAAGTTAAACCAATTGTCTATAAAATAAAAATTTTGGGCCTTAAGTTTTATTGGGAAAAATGTGGAGTAGATGGAGAAACTAGGTGGCTGTCAGGGACCCACTTGGCAGGGAATCAATTCCCTATTCGGTGGGCCAAGGCCCCTAAGTTGAGCCCTGCTATTACCAATCTAATGAGTACTGTGATCATGGCAAGATGACCTAAGTGGCCCAGGTAGGCAAATCTTCCCAGCATGAAGCTAAAGCAACCCAACAGATAATACCCCACCACGTAAGATAACAGGTAGAAGGAGGTGTAGGGTCTAACCAGCAAAGATTTGACAGGAGGAGTAGAAGGGGAAGCACAACCATAGTTAAACTTTCTGCCCCAGTGGCCTGAGGGATACTTGAACCAACCATGGGCCAGGGACTCCTTCTGGTGAGAGTTGTCTGGAGAGGAATTGTGCCAATATGTAGTTGGTGTTGGGAATTTTGACCAAGCAATGATGTCAATTATGACAGAGCCCACAGATTGGTACTGTTACAACCAAATCCATAAATTAGTAGTACAAAATAAATTATACTAATTATGGCAGAGCTTGCAGATATGAATTGCAGCTGCCAAACTACATAAATTGGTAGTATAAACTATATGCATATTGGATCAGCATTAGTCTGCTGACCTAAGCCTTAAACTAGCCAATGATAAGCGCCGCCAAGGCAATTAAATAAGACATGACTTGCTGCTGCAGCACTTTAAAAATACACAAGTGCTGTGGCGCGGCCTAGCAATTGGATTAGGCGCCAAAGCGCCAAACTACTTTTACGTCAAGCGCCAACTGAAAATTATTGCAAGCGCCGCTGCGCCGTCTGGTAAATATTGTAGGTGCCACTTTACTTTTACATCAAGTGCCAAAGCACTGGGTTTGATTCCCCATAATTTTGAATTGCCCTATTTATCACATTAATAAGCATTAAGCTTGCAGTATGCCAGAGAAGTAGGAAGTGATCCTGAAGTACTAAATTATTCCATGCCAGCAAGGATCACCTGTGCTGGGTGAAGATGAAAATATTCTATTGGTTGACGTGCAATAAGTGCCAAACCTAGATTAATAATTACCCGAAATTGGGGTGTATTAGAATGTCCTAGAAGACATTGCTAGCAGCCCAGAGATTACCCTGGTAGAAGGTATAAGAGGAATTAACTATTTACAATAAAATCATCTTTGGATCATCTTTATTTTATCCTTGATCTGGTTGACCTATATCCTAATTCTTAAGTGCTTCTGTGCAATCAGAAGTCATTGCTGGGCAATAATCATGGTTCTGTTCAATCCTGGCTCTTCTGATACAGTACTACTCATATCCTCACATATGAATGTATTCTGGAAAATTTCCTGTGCCCTATAATCTCAAATAATTGTGGTGCTGTAATGAAAAAAGCGCAACAATGGTGCTCACTACAGGTGGCACACATTTGCCTGTAGAAGAAGGAGCCAACTGGAAAACCGCTGGTAACTGCAGGCGGCACATATGAGCGCAACAGAGACCAGCATCATAGGAAGCAACACATAACATCAATGGGAAGGCGTCATTTCAGGTTTTGAGTTCATGCTGTGGTGCAAGCTTAAAAGGATACACAACTAGAGTATGAGAATACATGTGATATCCTTGCAGAAATGCTTGAAAGCGTTACTAAACAACAGGTTGTTACACCAACCCTGTTGTATGGGGGTGCTTAAGGCATACATTGTTTTGTTGAAGCACTACCAAGCAACAGGTTGTTACACCAACCCTGTTGTATGGGCGCGCTTAAGGCATACTTTGTTTCATGAAAGTGTTTTGAGCAGCAAGTTGTTACACTTACCTTGCTGCATTATTGTGCTCAAAGCACATTTAATATTAAGGAAGCAAACAAGAGCGTTCACAGGTTCAAACTGTACCAGCCACCTTCTCTGAATTAAGGGCTCAAGAAGCCAAAGGAAACCCAACTATTGCAAAGACTTGAGCGGCGCTGGCCACCTCTACATTGGAAATGAACAACCAGTTGCTTACTCTGGCGCCAAAAAAATTCCAGCCAAGACAATGAGTCATGCAGGAGTTTTCTAGGCGCAACCAATAGTACCGCTACTTTATGTAAGCCACCTCTAGGAAGAGGAGCAATATGCTGCTCCAGAAGAATAACTCTAAGTTAAACTCCTTGGGACAAGACTTGCAAAGTCTCCATAAGACCTAAATAGGCACACAATTGTAAACAAAAAGACTGTACACTCAGTTGACTGAATGAGCGCCATATCTCTGAGAAAGATTCAAAAGAGGAGAATGAAAAAATAAGAAATTAAAAAAATATACAAGAAGATAACAAAAATAAAGAATGAGCAAAAAAGATAAAATTAAAAAGATGATAAAAATAATGAAGATCCAAGCAAGTTTATTGCAAAAGGGAGTTCACTGGGGGTGGTCTCTGGGAGCAGGGGCGCCTCTGCACAGCTGAGAGGAGGATGCTGCAGGGGGAGTGGTCTGTTGGTTGGCGTGTTGGGGATGCTTTGCAGGGTGTTGGATGGTGACTATGGGGCGTTTGTGGGCAGAGAAGAGGTACCAATCATCATTGAGGCGCTGGCGCACATGCGCCAAGATCACCAGCATCTGAGACCAGGCCAACTGAGAGTTCTGCAACATGGAGGTCCAGTTACAGAGCAGGAGGTGGAGCTGGCTTACAGGCACAAGGCAACCCTAACCACCACAAGTAGAAAACGCAGCCCCAATCAACAGACAGTCTATCAGGGCATCCTCCATATAGGAGTAGGCCAGCGGCAACGGAATCCAGAGCTGATAGGCCAGAGCACAATAGTGCTCCAGGCAACAACCAGTGTACCCTGGCCGGCAGCTATTGGGGTGTACCACATAAAGTGGCACGCAGCAGCAGCCAAGGGAAGATAGAGACTGGCGTCACCAGTACTCACTGCGGAGAGGAACGCCTTGAAGGTGGCCGAGAAGCGCCAACTGGTGTTGGCCTGGACAGGAAGGTCCAGGGTTTGGTGAAATGCCGGTTCAGCAGCAAGCTCAAGGGACCAAATCCAAGCCACCTCATTTATATACTCATTGCAGATAGCAATAGTATGGGCGTGCTAGGCAGAGATCTGACCAGGCGCCAAGGAAGAAAACTGCAGACCAAGGCGCACCTCAGCAGCCAAACAGGAGGCATCATACCAGCCGTGGTGGAGCTCACCAGAACAGATTGGGGACATGGCGTCCTTGTCAGAGTGCATGGCCTGCACAAAACTGAACATGGTTTTCTTGTGGTGGCAAACCCCAAACTTGCTCAGTAGATCAGGGTAGTCCATGGGGACCTTGTCTGAGTTGCAACAAGCGCAAAGCATTGACAAAGGGGTGGCTGGAGGCTCACCAGAGGAAGGCAAGAACTGCATAAATGGGCACAAGGCGCCAGAAGGACCAACAACAAGAGGCGTGCTGGGGCGGGAGGAGTCTCAGCAAATAAGGAATCCTCCTCAAAGAGGTCACCAGCATTAGAACTGGGAGCGGAATTAAGGGCGGAGCTGGTCACGGTGGTGGCGCAGTCCTGCTTGCAGAATCAATCCTTGCTGGAGCAAAGAAGGTTGAGTAAAGCAATCCTGAAAGAGCAGGGCATCTTACAGAAGTCATTATGCTTTGCCTCACCCATGGTGGCCATCATAGTGTTGTATGCCTGACGCATACTCTGGTGTTTGTTGTTGTTGTTAAAAGTGGGATTCATCTTGGAAATAAAGGAAGTAGTGCTTGGTCAAGTGGGGGGGATATGCTGGGAATTTTGACCAAGCAATGATGTCAATTATGGCGGAGCCCACAGATTGGGACTGTTACAACCAAATCCATAAATTAGTAGTACAAAATAAATGATACTAATTATGGCAGAGCTTGCGGATATGAATTGCAGCTGCCAAACTACATAAATTGGTAGTATAAACTATATGCATATTGAATCAGCAGTAGTCTGCTGGCCTGAGCCTTAAACTAGCCAATGATAAGCGCCGTCATAGCAATTAAATAAGACATGATTTGCTGCTGCGCCGCCTAGCAATTGGATTAGGCGCCAAAGCGCCAAACTACTTTTATGTCAAGCGCCAAAGGAAAATTATTGCAAGCGCCGCCGAGCCGTCTGGTAAATATTGTAGGCGCTGCTTTACTTTTACATCAAGTGCCAAGGCACTGGGTTTGATTCCCCATTTTTTGAATTACCCTATTTATCACATTAATAAGCATTAAGCTTGCAGTATGCCAGAGAAGTAGGAAGTGATCCTGAAGTACTAAATTATTCCATGCCAGCAAGGATCACCTGTGCTGGGTGAAGATGAAAATATTCTATTGGTTGACGTGCAATAAGCGCCAAACCTAGATTAATAATTACCCAAAATTTGGGCATATTAGAATATCCTAGAAGACATTGCTAGCAGCCCAGAGATTACCCTGGTAGAATGTATAAGAGGAATTAACTATTTACAATAAAAGCATCTTTGGATCATCTTTATTTTATCCTTAATCTGGTTGACCTTTATCCTAATTCTTAAGTGCTTCTGTGCAATCAGAAGCCATTGCTGGGCAATAATCATGGTTCCGTTCAATCCTGGCTCTTCTGATACAGTACTACTCATATCCTCACATATGACTGTATTCTGGAAAATGTCCTGTGCCCTATAATCTCAAATAATTGTGGAGCTTTAATGCAAAAAGAGCAACAGTTGGAGTCAGATTCTCCAAGGTCCACACCACAGATAAAAGAGATGCTAGAAATCAGAACAGGAAGAAGTTTCCCTGCATGGCTTCAAGAAGGAAATTTAGAGTCAAGTGTAATCAAAGGTAATACAAGAAAGTCTTTATTGTTGGAAAAAAATAAGATTGATACGGTTTGCACACTTAAATAGCCTCCAAAATAGAGGCTGGGATATTTAAGTGGTTATTTAGGAGAATAAGAGGGATTTGCCAATGATTTTCATGAGTATAATGTATAAAATTAATACCTGTGTAATATTGGCTTTAATTTGAGACTGGAGGAATTGTATAATATCATAGTTAAAGAATAGGAAACAAGAGTAAGCCACAAGATCAGAAACAATTGAGCAGTGTATAGGCTGATGATCAACAGAAATCAAGTACAGAGCCTCAGTTTCGTATAGTATAAGTTGATTTGTGAGCGGCAAGGTATTCCAAGGCATCCAATCAAACGCAGAGCAGTAAGTGACTTTATCACTTAACTTATTAACCTTTTCAAACTTGAATTGAAGTGCAAAAGCAAAGGCAAACCCTGATTCAATTTAGTGATTATAAATAAATAAAGTAAGTTGTATAGTTGATTTTACACTAACAACAGGTTCTTTCTGAGGGTTCTGTGTTCAATTCCCATTAGATTAAGGCTAGAATGCAAACTGGTTCCAAATACTTTGTTATTAGTTGCTGCATCTTGGCATTATTAACCATATTATCCATAAAATTAATGGAGTCAGGGAAGGAATCCCTGACACTATTCTCCCCAGGAAGACCCTTCCCTTCCAGCGTCTCCTTGTAACAGGAGACAACTTCTGGTGTGTTTTCTAGGTTCTCTTCTGGTTCCCAGGAGTTGGATTCTATCTCATAGCCCTTCTATTTTACCAGATATTGATGTTTGCCTCAAGAGATGTGGTGATTGAGGATGTCTTCTACTTCCTATTCCAGAGTATGGTTCAAGATGACAGGGGGAAATCCTTGTGGCTCATGTCAGATGATGAACCCTTGAATTTAGACAGAAGGCTGATGTGGAAGACATCATGGGTAGAGGAGCCTTCAGGGAGTTTGAGTTGGAAGTTAACATCAAAGCGTTTCTCAATGACTAACAGGGGTCTAATCTTCTTTGGGCCTAGCTTTTGGCCAGGAATGTCAAGATTAAGGTTCTTGGCATTGAGAAAAACATAGTCTCCTACCTAAATGTCTTCAGGAGCTCTTCAATGTCTATCTTCTTGTGTCTTATACTGAAGGATGGTCTTTTCCAGTTGTGTCTTGAGGTACTGATGATTCTAGAGTAACAAGGTCGCCCATTGATGCGCAAAAGGAATAGTGTCTTTGGCTGAAGGATTGGGAAGGTCTTCAGGGTTATATCTATAGTTGGCAAAGAAGGGGGATACTCCAATAGAATCATGGTGATTGAAGTTGTAGCATAGCTGGGCAAGTGGTAGTAGAGTTACCCAATCATCATGTTCTAAGTTTATATAGTTCCTGAGGAAGCCTTCCAGCACTTTGTTTACCCTTTCTGTTTATCTGTTGGTCTGAGGATGGAAGGAGGTGGACATAAGAGTTTTAACATGTAACAGCTCCATTAAGAACTGCCAGAACTTGGATGTGAATTGTGTACCTTGATCCAAGATGGTGTTGTTGGGGATTCTGTGGTTGGCAATTACATGAGTAAAGGGCATGTTGTCTGTGTCCTCTGCTGTTGTGCGCTTGAAGGGCGTAAAGATTGCATATTTTGTTAACCAATCCACTACTACAAAGATGCCGTTCATGTTGTTGCTTTCTGGAAGGTCCACAAGAAATCCATGGAGATGGAGTACCAAGGACGCAGAAGAATAGGCAGTGGTTTGAGTAATTCTTGGGGCTTCATGATGGAGGGTTTGTTGCGGCCACACAGCACACATGTGAAGATGTATTAGGCAACTGATTTCTTCATATTATGCTACCAGTATCTTTGTTGGATTTTCTTGATTGTCTTGTGTATGCCTCCATGTCCTGTGATGGGTGAATTGTGGAAACTTTCCAAGATTGTTTGTCAGTGTTTGTTGGTTGGTACATAGAGGCTTCCATTCTTTGACCAAGATCCGTTGCTTAGCGTAAGGCCAGTAGGAGTGTTCTCCTTCTCAAGGAGTTGGGATTCTATAATGTCCTGGTTCAAGGTGGATAGATAAGATAGAGTCATAATATGGGAGAGGAACTGGTTTTCAGAGAGTATGGTGTGTTCATTGTGTTTCCCGTAGGACTGGCTTGGGTCATCTAAGTCCTTGCGTCTACTGATGATGTCTGGTACTATGTTCTGATGTCCTGGGGTGTAACTGATCTTGAAGTTGAAGGCAAGTAGATTGATAGCCCATTGGGCCATAGGTAGGCTTACCTTCCTCTTCTCAGTGAAGTAAAGGAGGTTCTTATGATTGGTTCTGATTTGCACGGGGAATTTACTTCCTTCTAAATAATGACAGCAGTGGTCCAAGGATTTAACAATGGCAAATAGTTCCTTCTTGTACATGTGGTAATTTCTCTCTTGATCAAGCAGCTTGTAGGAGTAGAATGCCACAGGGTGGAGTTCACTATCCTCCTTAAGCTGTAGTAACACCCCTCCTAGGGCAAAGTTGGAGACATCCATGTCCAAAAAAACTGGCGTTCAGGGTCTGGGCGGAGAAGAACAGGGGCCTAGGTGAACAGCTTCTTGGGGGTTCCAAATGCCTGATCAGCTTCCAACAATCAGACAAAGGGAACCTTTTCAGAGGTAAGGTGAGTGAGAGGGAGAGCATTAGAAGAGAAATCCTTGATAAACTTGCGGCAAAAATTTGCCAGGCCTAAGAACCTGCATAGTTTGGTGTGTGTTGTAGGTCTGGGCCAGTCCAAGACTTCCTGTACCTTGGAGAGAGCGACTGCAAACCCTCCTGGTTTAATCTTGTATCCAAGGAACTCAATTTTGATGACAAAAAAATTCATTTTTCAAGCTTAAAGAACAATTGGTTGTCAATGAGCAATTGGAGAACCTCTTGTAGGTGTCTAGTGTGGGCCTTCTTGTTCTGTGAGTATACCAAGATGTTGTCAAGATAGATGACCATGCATACATCAAGTAGAGGGAAGAGTACCTCACTCATTAGGCCTTGAAAGGCTGCAGGGGCATTACTCAAACCAAATGACATTACAAGGTATTCATAAAGCCCAAAAGGAGTGCGGACTGCTGTCTTCCACTCATGGCCTTCAACAATACATATCTGGTTATATGCACTGCGGAGGTCTAGCTTAGAAAACACCTTGGTGTGATAAGTTGGTTGGTCAAGACTCAGCAGATGATAAGGAGTTTTGATTCTTAATGGTTATGGCGTTCAGTTTGATGAAGTCTACAACTGGCCTAAGGGTGCTGTCAGCTTTCCCTACAAAAAACATGGCTGACAAACATGGGTAGTTGGATTGACGCATAAACCCTTTTGCTAAGTTTTTGTCAAGATACGCCTTCATTGCAATTCCCTGCGCTTGGTTCATGAGATAGAGTTTTCCCCAGGTGGGGGAGGAGCCTGGTATCAAGTCAATTCTAAGATTGGATGGTCTTCTCTCAGGAAGGATGAAACAGAGTTCTTTGCTGAAGACTTCCTTTAAGTTGTGGATTGTCTCTGATATGGAGTCATGTTCTTGATCACCCAAAAGAAGTGGAGAGTTCAGGTAGGCTGTGAAATTCTCTGGAACCTGGTGGTAGGGTCTCTTGAGGGGCACTGTGGTAGGTTTCCCATGAGAATAAAGTGTGACTGAATTGGTGTCCCAGTTGAACTGCAACTTGGATTCTTGAAACCAGGGGAATCCCAAGACTAATGGGAAGGCCAAGTTAGAGAGAGCAGAGTTGGGTAGGTGTTATGAGTTGTTCCCCACTTGGGCATGGAGAGGTTTGACAAGACGTCCTACTTGGGCAGGTGTACCTTTGGCAAGTCTTACAGATGCTAGTCTTGAGGTCTCAAAACCTAAGGATATCAAAAGGTCTTGATTGATAAAGTTCCCCATTGCTCCTGTTTCAATCAGTGCATAGCTGGCTGTAGTGCCAAATTTGTGGTATAGAAAAACGGGAAAAAGAGCATAAGTCTGAGTTGAAGATTTATTGACATACTTGGTTGAAAGAAGATGGCCTGATCCAGATTGTACCTTGGAAAGTGCCTGGCAATCTGTGGCAGAATGACCTGATTGTCCACAGTAGAGGCACAGTCCTTTGCAGACTTGGTGTTGTTTCTCTTTGGGGGCCAACTGGTAACCTCCCCCGGGTTTTGGGACTAGTCCCTTAGGAACCTTGGCAGGGGATGGTGAGTTTTGGGCGGGCAGAGTCTTGGTGTTGTTCCAAGAAGGAAGCTGTTTTACCTTGGAGGATCATTTCAAAACCTCTTTGGTAAGTTCAGAAAACTTGTCAGGTAATACATGATGGGCCAGGAAGTTCTTGAGCTCAGGAGACAGTTTCTTCTGGAAGAGGTAGCAAGCTTCAGCATCAGTCATCCCAATTTTTTCCTTAAGGCAAGAGAATTCTTCAATATAGTCCTTGGTGGTCATTCTACCTTGGTATAAGGTCATTATGCAGTCTCTGAGTTCTTCTGTGGTTTGTGCAGGCACTACGGTGGACAACAAGGAGTTGCAGAAGGCAGGGTAGTTATCTAATAGCTTTGCCCCTTGGAGGGTGGCCTTGGTGTACCATACGTGCACCTTGCCTGTAAGTTTTTTAGCCACATGGTGTACCTTCTGTGTGTTGGTCTTAAATTGTGAGGGATATGTTTCAAAAAGTGACTGTGAGAAGGCCAGGAGCATCAGGATCTTGTTTCCTTTGTTGTTGTCTGGGGATACTGCTGAAATCTGGTTTAGTACCACAGTCTGGTTTTTAACCTGTTGAGGTGCAGATGCATTGGAGGCAACAGAGGTCTTGGTATGCATGAAGAGGCAAACCAGATTATAGATGGTAAGGCTGATAATGGCGGTAATCAAGATGACCGCCAGGCTCTTGATGATTGTGGTGTAAAGCAGGTAACTTGAAGGGGTGGCTTTTGAACTTCTAAGCAAGAAGACCAAGATAGGTTCCAACAAACTATCAGGGACCCGCTTGGCAGGGAACCAGTTCCCTATTTGGTGGGCTAAGGCCCCTAAGTTCAGCCCTGCTATTACCAATCCAATGGGTACCGTAATCATGGCAAGATGACCTAAGTGGCCCAGGTAGGCAAATCTTCCCAGCATGGAGCTAAAGCAACCCAACAGATAATACCCCACCATGTAATATAACAGGTAGAAGGAGGTGTAGGGTCTAACCAGCAAAGGTTTGACAGGAGGAGGAGAAGGAGAAGCACAACCATAGTTAAACTTTTTGCCCCAGTGGCCTGAGGGATACTTGAACCAACCATGGGTCAGGGACTCCTTCTGATGAGAGTTGTCTGGAGAGGAATTGTGCCAATCTTTAGTTGGATTTGGATTCTCCAAGGTCCACACCACAGGTAAAAGAGATGCTAGAAACTAGAACAGAAAGAAGTTTCCCTGCATGGCTTCAAGAAGGAAATTTAGAGTCAAGTGTAATCAAAGATAATACAAGAAAGTCTTTATTGTTGGAAAAAATAAGATTGATAAGGTTTGCACACTTAAATAGCCTCCAAAATAGAGGCTGGGATATTTAAGTGGTTATTTAGGGGAATAAGAGGGATTTGCCAATGATTTTCATGAGTATAATGTATGAAATTAATGCCTGTGTAATATTGGCTTTGATTTGAGACTAGAGGAATTGTATAATATCATAGTTAAAGAATAGGAAACAAGAGTAAGCCACAAGATCAGAAACAATTGAGCAGTGTATAGGCTGATTGTCAACAGAAATCAAGTACAGAGCCTCAGTTTCATATAGTATAAGTGGATTTGTGAGTGACAAGGTATTCCAAGGCAGCCAATCAAACGCAGAGCAGTAAGTGACTTTATCACTTAACTTATTAACCTTTTCAAATTTGAATTGAAGTGCAAAAGCAAAAACTGATTCAATTGAGTGATTATAAATAGTTAAAGTAAGTTGTATAGTTGATTTTACACTAACAACAGGTTCTTTCTGAGGGTTCCAGGTTCAATTTCTGTTGGGATTAAGGCTAGAATGCAAACTGGTGCCAAATACTTTGTTATTAGTTGCTGTATCTTGGCATTATTAACCATATTATCCATAAGATTAATGGAGTCAGGGAAGGAATCCCTGACAGTGGCAGACTGGATTGATGAGAGAGAATTTGATTGGCTGGGGAGTTGGGTTCCTTACAACTGGGCTGGTTGGCTGGGGACTAGGGAAGCATGAGGACCTAAGGGTGTATTTTTGCCTTGATTGGCTTGGAGAAATTCATGGTATATTGCATCATACTTGGACTCTGGGAGAACACTGATTGGCTTGTACACCAGGGAATTATGAGGGGGCAGCTGAGGATCTTTTGGTGATTGTCTGCTGCTGTGAGCGTTCAGTACCATCTTAGTAAACATGTCAGTGACCTTCTGACAGAAAAAAAGTATTGTGTGGTTGTGGGATGCACTAATCACCTGGTTGAAGGTTGTGGGGTTGCACTCTCAGATAATGTCCCCAATGTCAAAGAACAATGTGTCTCCCAGGCAAAGATTAGCATGACTAGCAGGAAAAATTGAGACGTC